>JAXIVJ010014909.1:0-33107 GCA_036785665.1 Chirona hameri
CGAGTGTGCTGTCGATAGATAGGCATTGATCTGTGCGTAGGTAGTGTAGCGCGGGGGCAGCGTGCGCGAAGAGGGCCGGGTGGGCTAGTGCCGCCCGAAAGATTTAGGGGAGAAGGGCTCTCTAATTTACCGTCAAGAGGAAACATAGAAATCGATGGTTGAGAGAGACTGCCTGAGCTCGGCGTGAGCTGGGGTTGTTTGTTTGAGTGTATTCTTCGACTCTGCAGGCGTGTTGCTGTTGGAGTAGAAGGCAGTGAGAAAACACGAGGTGCCCCTTTGCATACAAAATGTATCTTCGAGATGCTTCAGTTTTGAGGCTGATCGATCCATCACATCATATAGGCAGGTTTGCCAATTCACTGCTCAAGGAGGAGAGGAAGCATGTGGTCATGTGGGCTGGATGAGTGATCAGCCTTGAATTTGGGCCATTTTCTGGACTTTTTGGGTCTAAAGAATTTTGCTCTCTCCATATTTGTTCAGGAAATTTGCTCTCTTTTCGCCTGATCTTACCGACATTGTAGTTAAAATATAATTCAATTTTCCTCAAGGATTTAATATCTATTACAAATCAGGATTTTTAACTTTCCAAATAAAATAATTAAAAACAAAATGAAAATCTTAACTTGCCTGACAATGCAATTTTACTCTCCGCCTATGGATTTTTACTCTCCGGGACCAAGTCATGAAATGAAAAATCCAACACTGTGAGTGATTCAGTAGGGTAGTAGACCTCTTCCCATGATTCCAAACTAGGATATACGAAAAGTGTGAGCTACGCCATCCGTTCCATCGTCCCATCACCCCTATCCAACAATCTCCTATTACTATCCAACAATCTCCAGACCGAAATTAACACATTGTCGACATTAGCGTAACGGATTTTTTGGTACCTTTGAGTCATATTCCATCTCTGATCTGACTGAGTTATGTTCAAACTCCTACTGGGCCTTAACCCGGCATTGACTGGGGTCTCAGCAGAACGCCATTGACTGGGGGGGGGGGGCGCTAAACGCCCCCCCCCCCTGGTTATCTTCCGAACCAATGATCGCAGCGAGACGCGCAAGGTGGCAAACGAAAGGTCTGCATTGCCTGAATGAATGCGATTTCAGCTGGATGGCATTGATGTGTTTCAGGTGGTCCCGGCGAAGAGGCGACGCGTGGTGGGGCTACCCAACTACGCACCGGCACCGCCCGCCGAGGGTGAAGTCGTCAATCGTCAGTCAATCGTGAAGTCGTCAAGAGGGTGAAGCAGCGAAAGATAAAATGAACTGCGTCACGCCGAAACTGCTGCAGAGCTTAAGCAGCTCTGGAGGAGACGTTCCTGGGAGGCGGGATGCCATCATCAAGGGAAAGACGATGCGAGAGATCCTCGCTGACTTCCCGCATCTCTTCCTTGACGAAGGGGTAAGATTGATGGACTAGGGGATTTGGGGTCAGCAGTTAACTCACAAGCAGTCCTGACAGACATCACAACTGTTAGTGATGCTGGTTTTGGTATGTTGAATCGCAATTTTAATACATAAGTTGAACTGAATATGCAAGTTGAATTAAATCGCACATTAAAGCAGGGCTGAGGAATCGTGAGTCAAAGTCGGAGTTGGAGTGGGTTGGAGTTGACAGTTTTGACCTTATAAATGGCACCCCTCCCAGCCTGTCAAAATCGAATGGTGAAGACAAAATTACAATTGGTCGAGTAGTTTCATAGCATGGGCTTGTCAGACAATATTGTCTTTTATACCCTCCCACCATGCAAATGGAACGGACTCAACTCTGAAGCATGGACCAATAACTTGAACTTTTGAACTTGAATGGTCGACTCCATCTTGCAGATGCATGATCATTTATGATCGTCTTGTTTCAGTTGAATGCATAGGCTCTTCAGGCCTATTTTATGTGACAGATATGCTGTTTTTTTTCTCGATGATTTCCCTCTGTATGCGGGCCTTGTAGATATGATGGATAATAAGGCTCTGCTCCCTATCAGCAGCGATGATGCATTCTACAGCTGGGAGTTTTCTCTCTAGCTTGGTGTGGTACCTCCTTTGGGCCTCTTCTCTATCATCTTTGAGTTTCATACATTCAAAGAGCATATGCTCTAATGTTTCAATACCATCGAGACAAAGTGGACAGGTGCTATTTTGATTTATGTGTCTCCTGACCATTCCTGTGGACACCCATGAATGTCCTGTTAGTACAATTATTTTTGTTATTGTGGCTTGTCTGACAATTGTGCTGTATTTGCTAGATGCCAGAATGCACTTGGTGCTTCATACTTGTTATTTTGCGGCAACATTGCCAGCCATCTTAGGCTTGACGTATGCTCTATAGTACTCTTGGTTTCCTTGCTCATGCAGTGATTCACGGCCATGCGAACTATCTTGTTCCAAGATCTGTGTAGTTCTCCTGTTCCCTGTTCAACTAAAACAGTTAGACTTGGCAGGTCAAGTGCTTTGAGCAATTTCTCCCAATGACCCACAAGACTACTGGTCCGGTCAGTGTTGACGGCTCCATGAATGATTACGTATCTGGTTTAGCGTATGCTCCTTGGCAGTCTTTCAGCAGGAAACCTATAAACTGTAGGGCTATCTTTGTCAAGAGAATAGAACATGTTGGTGCACCTAGCATTATACAAGTTACCATCTTCTGTGTTTTAGCAGGTAGTCCTTGGATGAGTCGGTAAAGACGCACCAACATTCCTTCCAAGTAAGCAATTTCAGCTGCTGATAGGGACGTGACCGCTAAACTATATATCAGAATTGGTTCGGCATATATCTTCCACGTAGTGTAGTGGGTTATGGGGCTATCTCTTTTTAGGTCAAGTCCATTCTTGCATTTGGCAAAGAACACCCTTCTTGCTTTCTTCATGCCTTCTTCTATTCTTCTTCTTGCTGGATTCCTTGTTGTCATGATGATACCTAGATGAGTGTATTCATCTGTCTTCTCAATTGTTTTGGTGCCGAGCCTCCAGTTGTAAGGTTCTGCCGTGCCAAAGACCATTATTTTACTCTTTGTTGCGTTATACCTATACTGCCACATGCAGCTATGCCTGTATGCGATGTCTAGCATTTCTTGGAGTTCGTATGGGTCAGTACTAATAAGCACTTCATCATCAGCGTAAGCGATGACTGGAACTTGTTTGCATCCTATGGTAGCCCCTTTGCCAGCTTCTAGTAACACGCGTATTTTGTCTTCCATGTACATTACCAGCATGCTGGAGGACAACACGCCACCCTGCTTTAGTCCCTGTTCTATGCGGCCGTCAGTAGAGACCGCTTCTCCCACCTTGACCTTCACATAAAATTATCGGTACAGGTTACGAAGTATGACGACGAGTCTTGGCGGTATGTTTGCACATATGAGTTTGTATATTAGTCCGTTGTGCCAGATAGAGTTGAAGCATTTTCGCACGTCAAGGAACGCGACATATGTTGTTTTCCCTATGTCTCTGTTAGCGGATATTACTTCTTGTAAGACGAAGTTGGCTTGTAGTGTGCCTCTGTTTTTCTGATAGGCAAACTGGAGTTCCGATGGAATGTTAGCTTCAGCCATCTTCGGGTACAATCTCTGCACCACCATCATCTCAAACGCCTTACAGAGCATAGTGAGGACAGATATATCCCTACAATTATCAGTTTGAGACGGATCGCTGCCATGCCCTTTGAACACTGGAGTGACTAATCCAAATTTAAAGTTTTCTGGTATTTTACCAGTATCTAGAATCTGCTGCATAGCTTTAGCTATTGCCGAATTCGCTAACCCCTGCGCTTCCTTCAGGTGCTCTGTAGTGATTTCATCGAAGCCCGGGGCTTTATTATTCTTCATGGATTGTATGGCTACTTCCACTTCACTTACATTGATGGGATCTACTTGGTCCAGATCATTATAGTTTGTTTCGTATTTATTGCGTACGTCTTCCACTACTCCATTCACTGCCTCTTTCCAGTTCTTATCAAAGCTGTTACTCTCAGTTGGTTTACCTGTGCGAACGAAATGAGTTAAAAACGTCTGTGCGATCTCATTTGGTTTAAATACTTCCGTGCCGTCCACCACGATTCTCGGTATTACCCTATTAGTTCTGGATTGTCGCATGAATGAGAAGTACCTTTTGGATAGATGGCTACATTCCATCTCTCTTCTTACATCGTCCCTCTGTTTTCTCTGTAGTTGTTGTCTTCCCTGCTCGTTCAAATATTGTCTCTTGATTGTTCGAAACATTTCCTCTGCCTTTTTTATATCTTGTCCTTCGGCTGATTTCCAGGTCTGTTTCGCCGCCAAACATTTTGTCCTGTATTCTGTTAGCATTGGGTTCCACCAGTGACTCGCTTGGTTTTGCTTCCCCCTTCTGGGTAGCACTTCTGCTGCTCTTCTAAATCCTTCAGCTACTTGAGCAATGTTCTTAGCGTTCTGCATTATACTACGTATCCTCTCCTGATATTCTTCCGTTGCGCCATTTCTCCTGGCTCTTTCCCAGTTTATTCGTGGTCTTCTTGGTGGACTTGGCTCATGCACAGGTCAGGCTGCCGTTATTGTCATCAATACTGGTTCATGGTCTGATTTATTTAACGCACTGCGCTCTGGTATATTATATATCTTAATCAAGTTGACGTGAAATTTGTCGACGAGAAAATAGTCTAGCAGTGATACAGGCGTCGTTTCTTGCATGTAGAATGAGCACAATCCATCAATTTCTGTCTTCGGGATCACAAGATCATACTCATATATGAGTTCTGCAATGTACTTCTTGTTGTAGTGAGTGTCTCTTCTCAGATCAACATTCAGGTCAGCTCCAATAATAAGCATTCTCCCCATTCCATGTTTCTTTACGATGGCGCTAATTCTGTCTATCGTCTCCTGATACTCTATTATCTTATCTCCAGTCGTTCCAGTTGGCATGTAGGCAGCTATCAATAACATTTCAATGAGGTATCCCTGTACAATTACTGCTACTACTCTTGGGCTGCCCGTATCGCCCAGTGGTATCAATTTCAGCTCTTCCTTTGCTAGTATGGCAACACCACCATGACCACGTGCTCCTAATTTGTCGGTAGTTGCATAGGCGTAGTGTGTATCGTAACTTGTGGCGATTACAACATAGCCATCCCTTCTTAGGCTACTTTCTTGGCTTGCTTTTGACGTCCATGTCTCATTCAGAAGAATAATGTCGGCATTTGCTAATAGTGAGTTTGTGAACTCGTCGTCAGCCTTATAGCCCCGACAGTTGTACTGGACGAGATGAAGTTTTTTGTCTGACCACCGATCCCCTCGCATGCCAAATTTTGAGTTCCAGATGATATTAGTTTGGTCTCTTCGGATTTTCCCCATTTGGTGTTTCTGTTGAAGTAGGTTTGCTTTGCTGTTTGCTTTCCTATAGCTGATTGCACGTACTCCTTCGTGTGCTGTCATCCCCTGGATGTGATTCATTTCCTCCTTTTCGTTTTTGCTATACCACGGGTCCCATGGTTGTCCTTGGTTAGGCTGTTTGTCTTCTTTGCGTGTCCTTGGGGGTATGTTGCTATATCTGACATCCTGTTTCCACAGTCCTCGGGTGTCGTATCTCTGCAAGTTCCATGGTTTATCGTACCACGTTCTCGGGATGTTTCCGTTGCTGTGGTGCGAGAGGTTAGGTCTTTGAGGACGGTTGTCTGGGCGTCTTGTTGGATGCCAGTTGCTCGATTGCTTCACCTGTAGTTGTGTAGTATTCCCCTCGGTACGGTGTTGCCAGTCAGTGTGCTGCTGTTGGTTATTCCGCCCGTATTTGAGAGCGTGTCTGTAGTCCATCTGCTGTGTCTGTGGATATTGATTGTGATAAAGTTGTTGGTGTTGCTGTCTGGTTCTGTGAGCTCAAATGTCATTGAATGGCTTCAGTGATCCTCTGTGCGGCTCTCTGCTACCATGTATTATATTCTCTTCCAGACTCCTCTCGGGTGCTACTGGATTCCTCTCCGTCACATGCTGTTGTAGTGTGCGATGGTCAAACTCGCCGCTTGAAGTCCTTGGGTTCTCTTGTGGGTCGGTTGTCTTTCCACCCCCACCTTTCCCTTTGTTTGTCCTCTTCGTCTTTTTCATGATTTTTCTCTTCATCTCCCTCGCTTAGGTTTTCATTTTTGTCTTGCCCTGCTGTCATCAGTTGCACTACTTCTGTGATCACACGGCCTCCCGCTGACTGTTGGCCGCTTAGCCACAGTAAATAGGCAGCGCAGGGCTGACAGAGCATGTGACCGGCCGGTTGCCGAGTGACTGGGCTATCCTGACCGTTTGTCCCTGGTCCGTTATTGTCTTCCTTCTCCTTCCAGTTCCGAGCCAGTTCCGTTCGGAGCTTTTGGTTCTCAGCTTTAAGTTGGCTAACTTGTGTTGCAAGTCCTACCTTTCGTTTCACAGTTTTGCATGACTGTGCGTGTGGTGCTGCGTGTGGTCCGGCTTGGTGTGGTGCTCTTTGCTGACGTTCTGTCATCCTGCTTTGCTCCTTGGCTGTTTTGCGGTTCCTGCCCTTCATTACTGCCATCCCTCATCTGCGCCTGCTTGGCATTGTTCTTCGTTTCATTTGGTGTCAGCTCGTTACCGATGCGTACGTCAATAACTTGTATCTTCCTGTCATCTGTTTCCACGATAACCTTCTCATAGTACTCTGTGGATCGACAGGTTTCATGGAAACCATCTAACTTGCATTTTTCCACGACTTGCATGCCTTTCTTCGTTAGACGGTATTGTTCCATTTTCTCTAGCTTCGGTGCACATACAATCGCAATAGCATCCGGTTGTTCCCTTTGGATATAATATTGCGTATGGACGTCTATGGAACTCATGAAAGTGTCGTAGATCGGATGTGTATGTATCCATCCTTTGATTGTTAGGTTATCTTCTTGCACTGCTTGTGCGACAAGTTCTTCGTTTGTACACTCGCATGCTGCTGTTGTCCCTGTCTGATGTGGAGCGATTAGGTGTGTTACTTCTTCTGCTCCTTCTACGCCGTTAGTGTCCTTTCCTGCGATGTATGCCAGTGTTTCTACGTCTCTCTATGTATTAAGATTAGCCAGAGCCAGGAAAGTGGCGACTGTGTCTTTTGGCATAGTGACTCTTGATAATGGCTCCCTTTGTTTGCATTTCTTTGTGCCTTTCTTGACGACCCACTCCTTGTTTGAGTGGTCACATCCAAGGACTGAACAGTCTGAATCGCTGTCTGTATTTTCTTTTGCGTTGCTTTTCTTCATCTTATTTTTTGTTTGCCTGCAGTGATCCACCTATCGTTTCCAGTGAGGCCATGTTCGTTACATACTGCCATTTCCGGGTAATAAGTTCTGCGCACGCCGAAGTTTTGGATGTTAAGCCATATAAGAATAAAGAAGCGTACGTTAGAGAAAGTGTGAAGAAAATATCGTTAAAATAGACGTGACAGGTTTGACGATATAATATATAATATTTTTAGTTAGAGAAACTATTTTGGTGGTGCTGTCAAAAATATTTGTATTGGAACTGAGAGATTGCGTTAAAATAGCTTCACGTTTGCAGCGCATAATATTTGCTGGATCTGTGGTGAAGACTGATGAATGCTACCAAAATTTCACAAATATATAAATTTAAGATCTTCAATATCTTCAATACCACTCCGATTCATAGTCTTATTTCGCGGCCTCTGGATCAAAAATAAATACACATCATAATGAATATACTTTAAAGCTATATCATTGTCAGAAACCGCAATAATAGGGAGCAAAACGCGGAGCTTCAGCGGACACTGCTAACGCTGCTAATGCCAATAAGACAATAACGTTTAAATACGTTACGCTTACTTTGATTATTTCCCCCTCCCCCAAAGCTACGTTTTGTATTTTTAGGTTCCTATTGAATACGTACCTGCATATTATTTCGCCTCCCTCCTCGAAGCGTAAGGTAATTTATAAACAGCCCTTGAGACAAACGAGTCCCTTTGAATAAAAGCCACCTTGAAACTTGTGGTCATGTGGCTTATGTTTGTGATTTGAGGCGGGTAATATTTATATCCGCGGGAGCATTTCGTATCACCTCCAAAATCACCTGTCCTGTGTGTTGATTCGCGATAGTTTTCTCATTTTTTGTTCGTTTTGGTTTATACCATACTACATATCCGACTACACATCATATTCAATGAGTTGTTCCATGAGTCGAGTGACAGACCATTCGATGCATCTTGGTCTGCAACGGTTTCGAATTTTATCCAAATTGGACCAAATTGGTTTAAAACCACAAAAAAACGCGTTTGAAACTAGCCCATGCTCTGAGCCTGCGGGACCAATATAGAGAACCCTAAACCCGAATCGTCACTCCTCATTATCGATAGAGACTTGATCGTGGAACAACATAGCGTTGCGCCATTAACAGCTCTCAAATGTTTTCAGTTCTACCTGGAGGTGGACAGGCTGGCTGGGCAACGGGACTACATAGAGGCGAAGGTGGTGGCGACTGCAAAGGCCATAGAAGAAATTGGCCGAGGCCTACATTGTACGACGAGCACAGGTACCGTGAATCTTCTGCCTCGCGCAATAATGTGCATGTCTATCTCATTCACGCTTGACCCTCATTTGTGCCGGAGAAACTAATCATAGGTAAAGTCAGATTTTACTTAACCCGGCACCGCCTGGGCTGTTTTCGTACCCACGACCGCCTGTTGGGGGGGGGGGGGGGGGGGGTCGGGTCGGGTCGGATCCGCCCCCCCCCCTGCTATCTCTAGAACCAATGGTCGTATCGAGACCCGCGAGGCGGCGTTCGAAAGCTCTCTAAGAGACGCATCTAAAGCATACTTAACATTTTTAAGTTGTCAAATATAGTGTCAAGGTCAGGTCAAAGGTCAACATTGAGCGATTTTGTATTAGGGGATATAATGACCGAAAAATTAACAGCAGCGCGCCCAAACTCAACCAAGACACTTCCAATTAAGAGGGGAAGGTACTGCTAGAGTACAAGTCTCAAACTAAGCACAGGTCAAGTTCAAGATGAGGTCACGAAAGGTCACCATATGCAAAAGTCGTATGAAAGCCGTGTGACACATGTTTTATGGATACTTTCAGACGTAGAATTCAATGAAAACGGTAATTTTTACATTTGACCTCAATGTCAGGTCAAAAAAGGTAAATTTGTAAAGTGCAAAATTTGCAATAGAAAACACATGTTTCTGGTCCAGTTTTGTCCCAGGATTCCAATGGTTTAATTTGTTTTTGCGTACGTCTCTAAATGCCCAAAAACGCAGTTCCCAAAAAATGATGTCATCAGATTGTATGTTTTTCTTTATCCATTTTGGGGTCAAAAATTGAGATATTTTTTACAATTTGGTATACTTGTTCATCCTACGTGTCTTTCTAACATATATTCCAGTTTTTTTTTAATTCTCAAAATTTTGGATTGTATAGACAATAACATATTGGGTTCAAAAAGCAAAATTTTGCAAATCTGAGATATATTCATATAGTAGAAATCGTAGTTACACGTGTTTTGGCGTTTTTTATTTGCAATTTGCTTCACAATATAATTGTTTGCGAATTTTCAAACATTTAGCTATTTTCGGCCAAAAATGTTGTGTAGTGACGTTGACTAAAATCGTTATGTCTCAAATTTGTATCGACGCAACCGCTAAAAAAAACACAAGACGTTAAATTGATGTATGCGAAGGTATGCCAAGTTTCACGTCGATATCTGCAACGCTTCGGAAGTTATTCAGGAAAACCCGGGGGGGGGGGAGGAGGGAGAATCCCCCCCCCCCCCCCAGACGGTTGTGGGTTAAATGCAAATATTTTTGTTCTAAGAAGACTGACAAATTGGTTCCCCCTGATGTGCATATAGCTAGTTTCGTTGCGCTATGAACGACTCGGCTACATCCTTCCAGCTTCTGCCAACTGACGCACCCTGCTATTTAACTTTGGACACATTAATGGCACTTTGGACCAGCATCAAGTCATTTGCTATGCGCAACACTTTTTTGCTGAGGCTTTGTAGTAAAGCTGTTTTTTTCTCACACTGTTTACATGTCATGACTGGGGGTAACCTTTATTGTTAAAAAGACGTTTTTTACATAACTCAACCGTAATGGAGGCCATTTTAGCATCAGTGGCTCCTACATATTGGTAGAAGTTGAGTTCGGCTAAAACAACTTAAGAGATTGGGATGACTGGCGCATAATTGGTGTAGAACTATTAAACGACACTAATTGTTGTGTTCTCATTTCGCTCACGCTTCAGGAGCGTATACAACATTTACCTTTTCTACATGGTTCCGTGGTTTCAGACGAAACCATTCACCAGATGGCGAGACTGATGGGCGCCAACCCTGACTTCCTGGTGGGGGGCGACGGAGCAGTCAGTACCACGCCCCACATTGAGGACGGAAAGGTGGTCCTCGACGGCGCCGTGATGGTGGAGCCCCGCACGGTGGTGGAAAGGCTGGTATGCCTGGTGCTGTCTTTTTCTGTTGCAAACCTGCGCTTTCCGAGGAAGTTGAACGCCATGCTCAAGTACATCCAGCTGTACATTTTGGGAATTGATGACGGCTCGCGCGCTCCTATGAAAACCCTATCCTTCCGTCGGCAGATCGCCACCCTGCCGATCTAAGCTACGAGTAGAGGCTCTTTCTGTGTTATGTGTCTGAGGTCTGGATAACCCGTTGATAACCGCTTGTTCCGATAAGCGTCCTCCTGTATATTTCCTGTTGTCGTTGGACCCACCAGCCGTGGGTATCCCAGCGGCGTAGCATATCGGCTGTGGAGGGCCCTGAAGGCGGCCGTCAGGGCCGCCACGGCGACACTGCGCCGAACCTCCTCGGGCCCCGGCAGGATGTTGACGAGGCATCTGAGCCGGATGCCCATCATCCCCGGACACGTCAGCAGGACGAGCCGGGGGTGTCAGCCTCCTCGTTGCACAGTGGGCATCGGGCTGCCTCGCAGGTGGTGTCGCGGCACTGCAGCAGTTGGGCGAGGCTGCCAGTGCCGCGCATATTTCCTAGACGCTATCGTTCCGTCTTCGTCGATGTATACGTTACATTACGCTTGACTGTAATAAATGTGACCCGCATTGCACATTTTTTACTTTTTCATACAACCCGGCTGAAACTGGGCTGTGAGATGGGCACTATGTATACGCGAACAGCTGCGTGCTAACTATTCGTGACTTGTATGCGATGATTTCTTTAATCCCAGCTTTATAAAAACTAGTTAATGATATAGAATAGCTCAAATTGATTGCGCTACACCCCGCCATTTTCCAGCTATACAGTCGTTAACCAATAGTAGTAAGCACTTTATTGGTGCTAGTTCACCAATAATGTATCTAACGAGATGCGTTAAGAGTGCTGTAATGTGGTGCTATGGGAGAGTGCTTCAAGATTAGCACCATTGTTAATACTTTTAAAGTGCTTGTTTTCGGCACGCACCGGTGCGTTACTAAATATGAACCTTAATAAGCACCCGAGTTTAGCATCTGTATGGTACTAAATTTTTAGCAGTTCTTTGGTGCTAGTATACCTGGCACCTTCCTAGCACCACGTTAGGCGCTCGAACTAGCGGTTACAAGGTGCTTGTTTTCGGCATCAGAATTATCACCCGTTGCGTGCTAATATTTGTGTACAGTGTAGATGTGCACAATCGGCATATACGTTCTGTGTTGTTTCCTCAATCCGAATTGAAGAAGATTCAGGATATTATTTTTATTAACCCGCGCCCCGCTGGAGGTGGCAGAATCTGCCCCCTCCTAATTTTCTCAATAAGTTGAAAACAATAATAGATATCGACGTCGACCTTTCAGTACCTTATGCTGCATCCATTCTTCGTCTTATCACAACATTGCAATGCAAATCGTTTAGTACTTAGGGAGATAATGACGTTTTAATCACGACATGTCATGCCACTTTTGGTGGAAAAACAATACATGTTTGAAACATCGTAGACAATCTAGTTTTGAAGCAAATTGCAAGTAAAAAAGTCGAAAGAAAGGAAATAACATTATATTGAAATGGCTATCGCGGATTTACAAAATTTTGAGTTTTGACTCCCAAACATAACAATATATTTTTTCGTTGTCGAAAGTCATTTGTCACAACATACAACATACTGTAATATTTTGAATTATGTAGGCCCCTTTTGGCTACGAGGGTCCCTCTGATCCCATCCCCCCTTGGGAGAAATCCTGTCTACGCCCCTGGTCCCCTGTAGGCTAGTGGGGGTCCTATGGAGGTCAGAGGTGCCCCTGAATTCCAGAAGCGACACTCTGGAAGCCAGAGGGAAGGTGAGTGGAACCCTATGGAGGTCAAAAAAACTTTTCAAATGGAGGACCCTCTCAAATGGAGGCCCCCTAAATTTCGACTTGTCCCCCCCCCCCCTGACAAAAATCCGTGGCGCCGCCCCTGTCCAGGGTGCATGTTAAGGCGGGAGGAGCCAGGCCACGAAGGCCACTATTGGAAAGGGATCTACAACAGTCATACGTGACATATCTTATGGCTTCTACAAATGAAGTTAAAAGAAAAAGCTAGCATACTTCAGTGAACAATTAACATTTGCATGAAACTCTTCATGCACTTCTCCCCTTAACAGTCCAGAAGATAACAGTATCACACCAGCAAGGGACACCAACAAATGCTATCAAACGCTGCACTTCGACTCATCATACAGAATTTCATCAAACTCCACAGCAAGTTTCGCCTCCCAACTACAGACGCCAAACTGTCATCTCGCGTACTGTTTCAGCGCAAACTCCGCATTCGGGACGACAGACGCGAATCGGAAACACACCCTGCCCAGCACGGAGTCTGCTCCTAGTCATCTCTACACACGGGACTCAAGGCGTCACACGGGACTCAAGGCGTCACACGAAGTGGAAACACACCCTCCTCAGCACGGAGTCAGCTCTTTAGTCACCTCTGTCACACGGGACTCAAGGCGTCACACGAGACTCAAGGCGTCACACTAAGTGGAAACACACCCTCCCCAGCACGGAGTCTGCTCCTAGTCACCTCTACACACGGGACTCAAGGCGTCACACGGGACTCAAGGCGTCACACGAAGTGGAAACACACCCTCCCCAGCACGGAGTCTGCTCTTAGTCACCTCTGTCACACGGGACTCAAGGCGTGCAGGCATTCAGTACTGCACCGCCTTCGCCGCCTTCACCACTCACACATCATCCCAGACGAGCCATCACACGGGAGACGCCCCGCCTACCAATGCCCCAGGTGTAGCGCCCGTCTTTCAGTCTTGATGGCCTGTCAGAAGAAAACTCACACGGAATCGTTCGCCACCAGAAATCGTTCACCGATAGCTCTGAGGCGTGTGTCTGTCAGGCACATGTATTGTATTGTATCCGATAGCTCTGAGGCGTTCACCGATAGTTCTGAGGCGTGTGTCTGTCAGGCACATGTATTGTATTGTATCCGATAGCTCTGAGGCGTTCACCGATAGCTCTGAGGCGTGTGTCTGTCAGGCACATGTATTGTATTGTATCCGATAGCTCTGAGGCGTTCACCGATAGCTCTGAGGCGTGTGTCTGTCAGGCACATGTATTGTATTGTATCCGATAGCTCTGAGGCGTTCACCGATAGCTCTGAGGCGTGTGTCTGTCAGGCACATGTATTGTATTGTATCCGATAGCTCTGAGGCGTTCCCCGATAGCTCTGAGGCGTATGTCTGTCAGGCACATGTATTGTATTGTATCAGTGAGGCAGAACTGGAGCATGTGCCCGAGATCAGTCACCTGGGTGGCGTTTTCGTGACCAAGCTAACATAGGTGTCCCTCGTTTCCAGTACTGCAGCCGAACACACCCATTACTATAGGTTTGCTGATATTCCATCATTTCAGACCAGATTGAGCTGCTCCAGATTTACTGGAAAAGCTATGTAGATCGCGTATTTTACGAACGTATGCACCACTGCGTAGTACTCTGGTAAGATCTGGGGACGGCGACAGATTCTTACACAGTGCTGAGCGACATATTCTTACACAGTGCTGAGCGACAGATTCTTACACAGCGCTGAGCGACAGATTCTTACACAGCGCTGAGCGACAGATTCTTACACAGCGCTGAGCGACAGATTCGTACACAGCGCTGAGCGACAGATTCTTACACAGCGCTGAGCGACAGATTCTTACACAGCGCTGAGCGACAGATTCTTACACAGTGCTGAGCGACAGATTCTTACACAGTGCTGAGCGACAGACTCGTACACAGCGCTGAGCGACAGATTCTTACACAGCGCTGAGCGACAGATTCTTACACAGCGCTGAGCGACAGATTCTTACACAGTGCTGAGCGACAGATTCTTACACAGTGCTGAGCGACAGATTCTTACACAGTGCTGAGCGACAGATTCTTACACAGTGCTGAGCGACAGATTCTTACACAGTGCTGAGCGACAGATTTTTACACAGTGCTGAGCGACAGATTCTTACACAGTGCTGAGCGACAGATTCTTACACAGCACTGGTCAATTCGGTGGAGCACAAAGTCTTAATCTAGCTCGTAACTTACATTTCTTGGACAATTCTACCTCTCGATTCCCTCCTCTTACTCTCTTTCCCTCACGCTCACGCTCACGCTCACGCGCCCGCAGCCCACAGCAGCCCGCAGCAGCCCGCAGCAGCCCGCAGCAGCCCGCAGCAGCCCGCAGCAGCCCGCATCAGCCCACATCAGCCCGCAGCAGCCCACATCAGCCCACATCAGCCCGCAGCAGCCCGCAGCAGCCCGCAGCAGCCCGCAGCAGCCCGCAGCAGCCCGCAGCAGCCCACATCAGCCCACATCAGCCCACATCAGCCCGCAGCAGCCCACATCAGCCCACATCAGCCCGCAGCAGCCCGCAGCAGCCCGCAGCAGCCCGCAGCAGCCCACAGCAGCCCGCAGCAGCCCACAGCAGCCCGCAGCAGCCCACATCAGCCCACAGCAGCCCGCAGCAGCCCACAGCAGCCCGCAGCAGCCCGCAGCAGCCCGCAGCAGCCCGCAGCAGCCCGCAGCAGCCCGCAGCAGCCCACATCAGCCCGCAGCAGCCCACATCAGCCCGCAGCAGCCCGCAGCAGCCCGCAGCAGCCCGCAGCAGCCCACAGCAGCCCGCAGCAGCCCACATCAGCCCGCAGCAGCCCGCAGCAGCCCGCTCTCGCTCTCTCGCTCTCTCGCTCTCCCGCTCTCTCGCTCTCTCGCTCTCTCGCTCTCTCGCTCTCTCGCTCTCTCGCTCTCTCGCTCTCTCGCTCTCGCTCTCGCTCTCGCTCTCGCTCTCGCTCTCGCTCTCGCTCTCGCTCTCGCTCTCGCTCTCGCTCTCGCTCTCGCTCTCGCTCTCGCTCTCGCTCTCGCTCTCGCTCTCGCTCTCGCTCTCGCTCTCGCTCTCTATCTCTATCTCTGCATGTGCTCGCTTGCTCCATCCGCCCACATACGCTCTTTGCGATACCTAAGTATAGCGCTGGTAATTATCGTGAGATCAGATGTATAAGGCATTTGCATGGCTCAAAAACTGATGAATATATTTATTTTAAGTAGAGATGTCAACTGACTGACTTGTTTGCGATGACAGCCTTTTAGATGTCCCGTGAAATTACACGTTTTTAAATTATAAATTGTAAGCACAACATTGTAACATTAATGAACCAGAAGTTTGTATGCGTAACTTGTGGGTATTCACTGTATGCTACATTTCAACTTTGAAATTCTCGTTTGTTCGTTTACGTATTTTACTTCACTGTTATGTGAGACAAGCGTAGATTGTGCCTATAACTGGAGTCTCGCTGTTGGCGAGGTAACGTATTCACATATATGACGTAAATTAGAACGACTAGGGGAGATTGTCAGTTAATGGTCTGACACCATCTACTAGATGTGACTAGACATGTGATTGATTTAGACATATTGACATCGGTGTGTATCGTCTTGTTAATAGCTGCACTTTGAAGTTTGAACTGCTTTCTCAGCGTGACATCAAACATCTTCGTAACTGCGCACCAAATTACGCCCTTTCCACCTCTGCGCACGTGCGCCGGTCCTGACACCACCTCTGGCGCCACCCCGGAAGGCGCCGTGAGCGTTTTGCCTGGGGCGCTGCCCGGGGTGACGCCTGACCGCGGCGGTAACGTGGGCGTTCTGCAGCGTCTGACCTTTCTGAGCTCCACCGGGACTGCAGGTGACTACGAGCCGGAGCCGCTGGCGTCGGCCGGCCGCCCCCAGGTGAGCCACCGACACTGCCGAGCCATCCGACACCGGCTCCGGGGCCCGCGCCGCCGCCGCCGACGCAGGCACATCTGCCGGAGAGAGAGAGAAAACGCCGCATCACAGCGGGATAATGAAAGCATGACGTCCGTGTCCGTAATTATGCGTCATAGCGGAGGTGCAAAACTGCTGCGGCTTACGCGTCCGGTCAACGGCCGAAACCGCATCTGTGTGTGTGGGAGGGGGGGGGGGGGGGGGGGGAGGATTACGAGTTACAGCAAAACGTTGAAAGCACATCCGTGTCCATCACACAAAACAAAACGTCACAGCGGGACATGCAAGAACTGCTGCGCCTTGGGCGGCTAGGCGCGCGAGCGGCGGTCACGAAATCTGTTGGCAAAAATGCATCACATGGCAGTGGCAGTCGGCAGATCCAGGGGGGCGGGGCGTAGGGGCTGAAGCTCCCTGCCTTAGAAAACGGCGCCGAAGGCGCCGCGACGCCGTTCTTGCAAAGGATTTGCCGGCACCGAAGGCGCTGTATCGTTCTCGGGAGGCCGCCAGGGCGCCCTTGTGTCTACCGACAGCGTCGTAGCACTCTTGAAAGGCACCCTGGCACCCTCATAAGACAGCTTGCCGCCCTCACAACGCATTATGCCGCCGTCAGAAGGGACATCGCCGCCCTCGGAAGGCATTATGCCGCCCTCGGAATGCATCATCCCGCCCTCGGAAGGCATCATGCCGCCCTCGGAAAACAAAGTGTCGCCCTCGGAAAACAAAGTGTCGCCCTCGGAAAATATCGTGTCGCCCTCGGAAGACATTTTGCCGCCCTCGGAAGATGTCTTGTCGCCCTCTGAAGGCATCTTGCCGCCCTCAGAGCACATTATGCCACCCTCAGAGCGCAATATACCGCCCTCGGAAGGCATCATGGTCTCCTCAGAGTCCAGAGAGCATTATTCCGCCCTCGGAAAGCATCATGCCGAACCCTCGGGAAACATCTTGCCGCCCTCGGAAGAGATTTTGCCGCCCTCGAAGTGCATTATGCCGACCACGGAAGATGTCTTGTGGCCCTCAGAAGGCATCTTACCTCCCTAAGAGCACATTATGCCGCCCTCAGAGTACAATATGCCGCCCTCGGAAGGCATCCTGCTGCCACCAGAGCGCATTATGCTGCTCTTGGAAGGCATCAAGCCGCCTTCGGAGACATATTGCCGCCCTCCGAAGGCATCTTGCCGCCCTCAGAGCGCATTATACCGCCCTCGGAAAGCATCATATCGCCTTTGGAAAACATTTTGCCGCCTTCGGAAGACATTTTGCCGCCCTCAGAGTGCAATATGCCGCCTTCGGAGTTCGGAAGACGTCTTCCCACCCTCAGAAGGCATCTTGCTACCCTCGGAACGTATCATACCGCCCCCGAATGGCACCTTGCCGGCCCGAAAGCGATGTGGTGTCCCGGCGCACTCTGAATGATGGCACCCTGCCGCCTTCAGCTTCCCTCCGACGGCGACCGGGCACCCGTGACCTTCGAAACCAATAACACCTTTTGCCCCCTCCCCCCACTACGGATAGCGTCCTGGATGGCGCCTACGAAGACGAAGGATGGCGCCTACGCCTGTACCCCATGAAATAACCGTGACACTTTTTGTAATATGCCTGGCGAGGCGTTGAAGGTGTTGACGTATTGTACCTTTCACACTCGGGGCGCCTAAACATAGTTTGGATGAATGTCCAATGTCTACGATATCCACAGCTCGACAGAAACGTTTTCAGTGTCGGTCAACGATTTTTTACGCAATTTGGTCCTAAGGACTAAGGTCAAAACGAACCTCTTGCTTTAAAATATCAGGTCCATTTTGACCTTACTGGTCTCTTTCAAGATCAAATTCAAGGTCAAACGACGGGGAACGCTGTAGCGCCCGAAGTTACCGTCTGATCGCGACAAATTGGTCTCAAACGATTCCTCGTGCCCAAATCCAAGATGCCAATGCCGGCTTGTGCCCCGTGACCTTCAAGGTCAAGCCCCGTGACCTTTAATATCAAATTCAGGGTCAAAGGACGGGATTTTTTCCCCGACCTTTCCATTTCCAGAATGCCAAGCATTCTTAGAGTTGCGCCCCGTGACCTTCAAGTTATCGCCCAAAGTTGGGCGCTACAGCGTTCCCTGTCCTTTAACCTCGTAGGTCACGGGCAACAAATTTTCTCTAATAATGCTTGTCATCCTGGAAATGGGCACGGGGCATCGTTTGAGACCATTTGTGTTGCAATCGGACGCAAACTTTGGGCGCTACAGCGTCTCCTGTCCTTTGACATTTAATTTGACCTTGCATGAGACCTGTAAGGACAAAATGGACCTGATTCTGGGAAACAGGAGGTTCGACTTGATCTTGAGACCCACTGGCGGATCCCGGGGGTGGTATTAGGGGCAAATGCCCCCCCCCCCCCCCGCAGGAATCTGGGGGGGGGGGCATTCAATACAAGTATGTCCCCCCCCCCCGCACGTTCCCAATTTATCGTAAAATCGTAAAAATTGTCTTTGCAGCAGTCAAAATACAGCTATCCATGTTCAAAAACCGGGAAATTTTGCGCCGCTTCGCGGCAGGACACAGCTTTCGAATTGCTTATACAAATTTGGAACATGGGAAACTGAATTCCATGAAGTGTCTGGCAGAGGGTCTCCTTGGAGGTAATTGGTGGCACTGGCGGATCCAGGGGGGGGGGGGGGCATCAGGGGAAAATGCCCCCCACAACAATCTGAGAGGGGCATTAAATACAAGTAAGCCCCCTGGCGCGTTTCCAGCACTGCACGTGAACACAATGATCTTAGGAGAAATCTTCATGAAAACGGATTTTTTTCTTCTCTCGAGTGATTGAATGTGAAGTTTGTATGTATCCCTTTATTTCAATGATAGACAAAACAGCGCACCTGATGCAATTCAAGCAGCTCCGGTGACACTTAATCCGCGCCCCGCTGGGGGGGGGGGGGCAGAATCTGTCCCCTCACGGACTTTCTCAATAACTTGAAAACTATGATAGATATCAACGTCAAATGTTCAATACCTTATGCTGCATCCATTCTCCGTCTTCTCACCATATTCCAATGACATCGATGAATTATGTTGGGAGATAATGACGTTTTAAAGACGCCATGTCATGCCATTTTTGGTGGAAAAACGATATATGTTTGAACAATCGCAGAAAATAGAGTTTTGAAGCAAATTGCAAATAAAAAAACGTCAAAAGAAAGGAAACTACATGCTCTTTAAAATTGCATCTCGGATTTTCGGAATTGTGTGTTTTGGACCCCCCCCCCCAAAAAAAAGTTTTTTTTTTCTGGGAAAAAAATCCACATTTTTTTGTGAATGTGAGAGGTGAATTTCTTAAGCTTGAACACCAAAATAAGGTGACCGCCCCAAATCCGCGGAGGAAAAAAATGGGGGTGCCTTTTTTCACAAAATATGCCCCCCCCCCCTCCCATGGAGAGAGGCTGGATCCGCCAGTGTTGAGACCAAATGTCGTAAAAAATCGGTGACCGACGCTGAAAACTTTGATAATTCCCTTGGATTGGCGCGACCCAATAAGAACGACTCAACTGTCGTAACACAAGCTTTGCTCCTTGTTTATCCACGTCAGAGGTGAAAAAACTGCTTACTTGGCCACTGGAGTGGGAGACAGAAAGACATCGGCAACAAAATGCCCAGGAGACATAATATTGTTAACTATAAGTATTGTTTTCAGTCATTTTCTGTTTTTCTTTTGACCGCCGTACAACTACCACAGAACATTCTTCATAAGTTATAGAATAGCTTTCACGGCATTTAATTTAGTACTTGTTTCCTCATCGGTTGCGAGACAGGCAATAGTGGGCGAAAGGTATTACCTGGCGAGACAGGCACGATCTTCATAAGGGTTTTCTTGACTGCTGCACAATGGGAATTTTGACCCTTAACGCCTGTCTCGCGAGCCAGTATTATTTTTCAGCCTCCCTCACACTGACATCAATATAATACCTAGACAGCCAACTCGCGCGCCGCATACGCCGGACGACCCGTTCCCACACTGTGTGGTGGCGTCAGCCGTCCTGGGGGCAAAACATCGCGGGCGCCATAGGGACCAATGTATAAATGGCAAATCTGAACGGCGCCCTGACTGGGCTACGCTTGGAAAAAGTGGTGCAAAGTAGCATCATATCATTCGTTGGAGATTCTAGATTGAGCCCAAACGAATTATAAAATTCCACCTGGTCATGGAATTTCTGTAGAGCAGCTGACATGATCGGTTACCATGGCCTTATTTGGGGTGTAAAACCACGTTATACCGTTCACTTTCCGTTGTAAATGCGATCTAAGCTTCATATACTTCATATACTAAGCTTAGATCGCATTCGTAACGGAAAGTGAACAGTATAACGTGGTTGTTACATCCCAAATAAGGCCATGGTAACCGATCATTTCAGCTGCTCTCCAGAAATTCCATGACCAGGTGGAACCTTATAATTCGTTTTTGGCTCAATCTAGAATCTCCAGCAAATAATATGATGCTACTTTTCACCACTCTTTATAATCGTAGCCCAGTCAGGAAGCCGTTCAGATTTGCCATTTATACCCTATGGCGCCCGCGATGTTTCGCCCCCCAGGGCTGGTGAGTTAGTGGTGGCACCACCACACAGTGTGGGAACGGCCGGACGGCGCAAGATGGCTGTCTAGGTATTATATGGATGTCAGTGCTTCCTCATATTGTACATATCTGGTGCATCTGTGATGAAGCGGGTTTGTGCTTCACAGCAAATTCACAGCGTTCAAATGTGTATTAGGCACATACCTACGTACCTATTTTTTGTGATTTATATATTGTGTTATTAAGTCAAGTCAACATGGGGAAAGCGCCATCGCGTATGAAAGTACGCTGCGGTCATACAAGCTGCGATTTCCATGGTGAAAGAAGGACCTTGAAAACGCAAATGAACACCAACCACAAGGGATTGCCAATTTGAGTTCTTCTGAGAAAAAAAAACTCTGGTTTGGGCAAGGGTGGAAAGTGTCAATCTTGGCTTCAAGGTAAGAACATATGTCAGCATATTCGTGACTAGTGTGAGAAGAAATGGGAACTGCATTGTAATTTTGCCAGACAATCTTAAAGTTGGAGTTTCTTTCTAAATTATGTATAAGGGTCAACTGCTGTAACCCCAGACATGTTCATAGAGGAAAAGGAGGACAAGGCACGTGTTTACACTGAAGTTCTTCTCTAACAGAGCGGTCAATCAGTGGAACAATCTACCACGAGAAGTAGTTGAAGCCACAACGACCAATATGTTTAAAAACAAACTTGACCAACACTGGGCCACCATTTCCTCAGCCTGACCTGACCAGTCCGCACCTGATTTTGTTTTGTTTTAAGTGAGCCCTGAATATACCCTGTCTAACGTCAGCTTACTATCCTAAACCTAAACGTCCTAACCTCACACTTTTCATGCTATCAGAATGTACACAATATAGACACGTTAAAGCACTGTGCGTCAGTATTGTCTGCACTATGATAGCATGAATAGTCTGAGGTTAGCCGTTAGGACGTGTCCAAAGATTGGACTTTTACCCAACATCAAATCAACCTGCAAAGGTCTCAAATAAATAATCATAACAAAGGCAAAATATTTCTTGCAACAACCCACAAGGAATAATGGGAGGATTTGAAATCACTAAATATTTTAAACTGTGCTGAATTTAAAGACATTTCTTCTTGCAATGATTGGTCAAATATCCATGCTGGTCCTGACTTGATGTTACAAAATAGTGATTAATTGTTTTCCTTGCTTTCTGATCTATTCAGGTATTAAGGCACATTTTGTATTGTGTATATTATTTGCATTACTTGTGTCGTTTATTAGTTAACTGTCCCACGTATTGTGCTATTTTTACTTTTATGTTGGTACTGCAAGGCAGTTGCTTATTTCATCAGACATGCTATACAAATAATTGTTGAAAGAAATAAACGAGCTTGCCAATGGAATGCTAATCTAAACACTGCATTTTATTATGTTATTGAATTTGATTGTGTTTTTGATTTCACACTTGTGACACTTAGCTTTCAATATATGTAATTTCCAATGTCACTTTCGGTGTGTCAGAATATGTAAAGCATATCATTGATCCACATACCACAAACCATTTCTGACCATGTACACCAAGGAAGGTGAACATTATTTTGACATCTATGCTCAAGTAATCATTATAAGCCCTAAGGCATGGGAGTCATGTGACCTTAGTTGTGGAGAGCCATTGAACACCAATAATCATCACAAGCCCTAAGGCAATTTATAAATATTATCTAGTAATGTGAGTTTGGTGTATTGCATTGTTTCATTTGTATAATGATTACCTTGCCCAAATAATCTCTTATTTTTATGTCAATTAAATTGCTATTTCCTCTCCCTCTCCAAAAATGTACAATAAATGTACAATAGGACATTTACTATTGCTTGAAATGTTCATGTGTGAACACTGGACATGAAATGTGTGTGTATTCCTCAACATGCCATGAAACAGACTCGGATATGTTTCTTTACACAGTGTCCCAACATTCAATGTTTGCTTGGGAGTCAGAGTTGAAAATTTGAGCAAAAAAGACCATGAGAGTGAAAAATTATGTAGAAAATGGTACAATATTGATTTGCTTTAAATATGAAAAGCAGTAGTTTTCGTTGAAATAATGTACCTACTTTTAGTCAATATTTATGTCAGAATCAATATCACAATTCATAATTTGTGAGTGGAAAATTCACTCCTAAAATGGGGAGTGAGAAAAATAATTCAAATTTGGGCGTCATTTCCCACCCAAATCGACAAATTTTGGGACACTGTGACCTGACATTACAAGGGACAAGGAGACAAAATCACGTTTTTGAAATTTAGTGGGAGACAGTCGTGACGTTTTTTTCACCTCTGATCCACGTATGCAACTTAGTTTCCCGATGTTGCGACAATATATTGTTTTGCTTCTCCGGGCTACATGTAGTTAGCCCGGAAAAAACAAAAATCATGTAAATCTTGTGAATCATGTGAGCCTACGTATATCCGCGGTCGGACCTTCGATCATGCCACCAGACTTGCAAAAGGGTCCCGCGCCCCGGTGGGGTATTCAGCCGAACTGGGGTGGGGGCATATTCTGCCACCTCGTTATCTTCCGAACCAATAACCGCAGCGAGACGCGCAAGTAAGCAATCGAAAGCTCTCAATGAGATGCACGTAAAACATTCGTGAAATGTTCAAAATAAGGTCATATGTCAGGTGGTGGTGCTGAGACTTAAGCTTTGGCTTTTGCACCATCACCTGGACAATCATTGTCATCATCTCATCATAGCAATAAATGTTGTTGTTGTTGTAGGTGACGGTCAGGTGAAATGTCAAAGTCGAGGTATTTTTTTTTCTTCTATACTTTCCATTTAAAGCCCTATATTGCGACTATTATGGCACAAAATGCTTTCAGGAGGCATAACACATTTTCCGCATAGGGGAAATTGAGATGTAAGGAAAGTTCAAGCCGTCATGGCAGGTCAGAAATATAACTATTGGCGAAAGGTCTACCGAATTCATGCGACACATGTTTTAATGGGTTATTTTACACGTATAATTTGATAGTATTAGCCAATTTTACACCCTCACCCCATATAATGGCCCTTAGGCAAAGTTCAGCTCAAGGTCTGGTTACATAAGGTCAAAATTTGAAATTGATTAAGATAAATAAAAAGGTCATGTTTCTAGAACAGTTTTGTCTAATAAATACAGTGGAGGCATTTATTTGCATGTATCTGATAATTAAAAGCCATACAATGCAATTTCAAACAAATTACGTCATGAGTTTATCCTACTTGGGAGGCTGGGAGCCATAAATCAGTCAAAAATAAAGATTTTACTTTGAAATTTTGTGTGGGTATCGTTCATACTTGGTTATCCAATATATATTCTACTTTGTTATATCTTTGAAAATTTATATTTTGTGGGATTTTTGCTAAACAAATCAGTTTTTTTTTCCGTCAAAAACTAACAAAATGAAAATAAAAAAAAACCATTTTTGAAGAAAATGAAATTTTCTTTCATTTTATTTTTTTGCAATTTGTTTTACAACTCCCATTTTCTACGGTTTTTCAGACATTGATCGTTTTTCACCAAAAATGGCATGACCTGACGTCCACTAAACCGTCATTATCTCCAAACTACTTCACTAATTTGAATGGCATCAGTTGGGCAAACTACGGGGAGACGATCTAAAAATGGATCGATCAAAAATTAGGTAGTGACGTCATCAAAATGGGCGGGAATGGCCTTAAAACGGAGATCCGATCTAAAAAAAAATCCTCCTGACATTCACACCTTCAAACACTCTATAATTCCTTAAAAAATGTCCATCACCCCGGTTTTTTTCTTCTTCTCTCGGTTGAAACTGCACGAATCGCGCCATCACATTTTCTTGTACTTGTATGATCAGATCCCTACTTTGGCAGATATGGCCAAAGTATGGATCGGCTATCTCAATTTCGGCACTCGCAGCAGCCTCCGCGATTTAAATTTTGATTCGCCAACGACTTCACGATCTAAAATTGGATTAGCCGGCTGACGACCGATCTAAATATTAATTTCACACTGTGGTCGTTGCGTTCCGCGGAATCAATATTAGCTCGTCATTACAGTGGAATAAGGGCAAATGCCGAATCTGGTTATATTTATTATTCAGATATATTGATGGACAACATGTTTTCTAACACTTTTTAACCTCCGAGTATGCGTATGTTGCTCCGAATTGGCCTAATGACATAGGCCTCACAGTTCGATACTGCATGTATGCCCAAATATTGACATAACAAAATCTAAAAATTGATTGATCTATTTTGATCGCCTCTGTAGTTTGCCCAACTGACCTGTTGAGAGAAGACATAAGGTACGGCACAATGGATGCAAACATAAGGTACGGCACGTTTCACGTCAATATATATCATAGTTTTCAAGATATTGAGAAAATCCGGGAGGGGGCAGTTTCTGCCCCCCCCCCCCCCCCCCCGCCCCCCCCCCCCCCCCCCCCCCCCCCCGGGGGACGCGGGTTAAGGAAGAGGCATATTTTAACCCGTTGAATTGACAAATTGTATTGGCGCCCTCTGGACCATGCCGCCCCTGTTGCGAGGAAATATGCCGCCCTCGGGCCTGAAGCCCCCTGCCTTAGAAAATCCTGGATCCGCCACTGTCACATATGATGTTAAGGGATGATATCTGTGGCCGACACTACGCATCATAGCCCGGATGTGAGATAAAAATGCCGCGGACCCAGCGGCAGAGGAACAGCGCTGACATCTCTAGACTTGTGTGTTGTTTCTATTTGAGTAGGTATATATTGTAATTGAATGATAGATGAGATATAAATAACACATGCTGTAACACACAGGCTAAAAAAAAACTCATCCGGTGCCAGTCCACACGGGAGGAAGCACGGAGGCGGTAATGGCCTACATCAACCCAGGCGATGGGCAAGTCGTGTATGATCACTCAGCCGATTAATGCGCAAAAGTATCGACAGACTTATACAGGAAATATACTTACGAGCTATGCGATCGAGGCATGAGGATGTGAAATATTGTGGGGAATGAGACTAAATCAGCATGTGGGCAGAGGGCTGTTTTGTTCAGGTAATTATTTGGCTAGAATATACATTATGAATCATAAATACCAGTAAGGCGCTGTAGTTGGCGATGAACGAGCGAGCGCGAAGGAAATGTATGGTGAGGTTGATTTACCCCTATTTGTGGTTCCTGAGAAATGAAATGTGTGTGCACTTGCGCACGCGCAGAAGCACCCCACCCCAGACTTGTGAGAAAGAGGCGGCTGAGAGGTCCCTAACCACACACCAAATGTAAACACAATCGGCTCAGCCGTTCCTGAGCTATAGAATAGGGATGTGCACGTGCGCACGTGCAGAGGCACCCCACCCCTGACTCGTGGAAAGACGGCGGCTGAGGGGTCCCTAACCATACACCACATTTGAACACAATCGGCTCAGCCGTTTTAGAAATGCAGAATAAGGGTGTGCACGTGCGCACGTACAGAGGCACCCCACCCCAACTTGTGGGAAGGCGGCGGCTGAGGAGTCCCTAACCACACACCAAAGTTGCACGCAATCGGCCCAGCTGTTGCGGAGTTTTTGATAGGAAATACTTTTAAACACCCCTCACGCTGCATGCGCCACGCGCAGGGGTAGTCACCCACGTGCGTCGGCTCTGGTCTCACACAGGGCAGGGTGGATGGGGCTACACAGCACAGAAGTCCGCTTGTCAATCGGACGTGCGGTTGCAGAGATATGAGCTTCTCAAAAGCGTCGCCATGGGCCGGGTCGGGACGAGCGAGCGCTTCGCGCTCGCTTGTAATCATGCTATAGGATGCCAGGGTTCTTATATTTAAACATTCTTTAACATTTTGATTTTATTTTTTTCGTTTTTGCGCTTTCATTTGTCGGCCTTTCTGGCTTTTTCAGCCTGACCGGCAAACGTGTTCTTAAATAAGAGTGAATTAAAGTGTTCATTAACAGAATGAGCAATAGGAGAGGGGGAGGAAGACCGAGAAACGTAATACTCCTTTTCCGGATCTTAACACTAGCTGTTGTATGTAAAGGAACGCCTTTATAATCCTGATGTCCCCCACTTCTGGCTGGTAGTTGACGGAACCTTTAGCATCGAAACAATCCTCTTGCACCGACCCAGTCCTGCCTCGGTCCTGCCTCGGCCTGTCCACAGTCCTGCCTCGCGTAGATAATCGTCTGGCCACCAAAACTCCTATATATGGCCTTGAAACATTCAGACAACGGTAAGAAGGTCCTCAGTTAAGTGTTGTAGATGCTGAACTTTTCGCAGTTCCGGCATTGTGAAATTCAAATTAGTTCCACCTGTCGTAGGTGTATCGTCAGGGCAGCGTTCCCAGCGTACCTTTTACCATACCAGGAGCGATCACCATAATTATCGGGCATTACAAAAACATCTGTCAACACCACTGGCGTAATCAGTAGGGCGCCGGTCGTTTGGCTGCCGATCTGCAATTCAATATCCACCCAAATACTGACTATATTGTTTCTGTGATATGAGCAAACGTGTTAAACATGCCCACGTTCACCCGTGAGATTTCAGACACTGAATATCCGGTGATAGCACGCGAGGAATGCACACTCACTCAAACATGTATATGATTCGAGCAATGTTTCGGTGGCGATACTATGCCAAGGCATGCCATTTAATTCTCTGACGTCCTTTGCATAGCTTTTGCATTCTGCAAAGCTGAGCACTTCCCACACGACCCTAAAACAGCACCGTTTAAGCTGTATTACTGTCGACACTGGTTATTTGCCGCCAGAACGTATGAGAGGGATGCAGAATACTGAAGACATGATTTACCCCTATTTGTGGTTCCTGGTAGATAGCCACTGAAAATTAAAGCAGTTTCATATGGAAACATCTCAAGAGTAATTGCAGATTACAGGGAATGTTTCACCTTTCTGAAAGTTGTCAAATATACGCTGGTTGTAGTAGAAAATATGAAGTAAGTGCTGCTGAAAACGATGGTGATATTTTTTCACTCGACAAGTCACTTAGCTTCATACAAATTAAGTTTTTAGATTTGGGCGAATGACGTCATTATTGAGCTATAGACCGCCGCTGATTGGCTGGCAAAGTGGGATTGGCTTAAAAGGTGGCTGTCAGCCAATCAGCGGCTGCACCAGCCTGGAGTCATTTTGCAAATGGTAAATTAAATTGCTTAAAAACTGTTAAGTTTTGGGGAAAATTACCTTAGTAATTTAGACATTTCAATGCCGGCCCAAGGCTATCTCAGTTTAAAACTAACACAAAGGTGAAACATTCCCTTTAAAGAAAAGTGCGGCCATATTTGATCAGCGCCCAGACAAGGAGCAGTCTGGCGATAGGCAAATATTATGGTACCTAATCTAGATCTTAAACCCATGCCATGACCAGGCGCGTAACCACCACTGGGGTCACTGGGGAGCAGTCCCCAGTAACATTTTCGGAATTTAACATTACGCCTATGGGCGTTGCAAGGAAAGAATCGACTTCAAAGTGCCTCCGTCCCCACCTACTTCCGGAAGGTGGTACCCTATGGCCTGATAGCGTACATATATGCTGCGTCATGCATACTTTTCTTGATTCAAACATTGAAATAATAAGCTTACTTCACATGTCATATAAATATTGCAAAAGCATGTATCTCATCGCTGGAGCGTCTAAAGGTCACAATCAATATTGCATTAACTGCAAATTCCAGGTAAGACAGCTTTAACGTGCACCATTGTATTTGCAGGCTACAGAGCAAGACGGTTCAAGTACTGACAGGCTACAATGTTGATGCCTATCGCGTATCGGTGTACCCGGCGACAAGTCTGCCCCCGTCCCCCTCCCTGCGGAGACGCCAAATCGACACGTGAGCACGGGCCTGAACCTGATACCCGGAATTGAACTGGGGTCTCAGCAGAACGCCATTGACTGGGGGGGGGGGGGCGTTAAACGCCCCCCCCCTAGAGTTATCTTCCGAACCAATGATCGCCGCGAGACGCGCAAGGCGGCAATCGAAAGCTTTCTATGATACAATTCTAAGGCATGCTCAAACATGTCAAAGTGAGGTCAAATTTCAGGTCATGGTTAGGTCAAAGGTCAAAATCGGCGTATTTGAGCTTATGGGCCATGCTTTCCAACCAAAGCCTTCGATTGCGACCAGTTTCACCCAATGTGCTGCCAAAGGTATGATACATATTCCGCATGAGCTCAAGTTATTTTTTTTTTGCCAAGGTCAAGGTCAAGGTCAGGTCACAAAAGGTCACTGCTAAAAATATCTACAAAGTCATGCAACACATGCTTTATGAGTTATTTCCACGTGTAATTCGATAGTGATAGTAATTTTACCACCTGACTTCATTTACGTGAAGTAAATGTCAATTTCAGGTCAAGGTTCAGGTCACCAAAGGTCAAAATGTTGAAATTGTTAAATCTAAACAACAAAGGCATGTTGCTAGACCAGATTTGTCTCGGAAATGCAGTGTGCATTTATTGGTCTGTATCTAGTCAATAAAAGCCAAAAACGCAATTCAAAATATGACGTCATTAGTTACCCATACTTTAGATGTAATAAGTCAGTCAAAAATGGAGATATCAGTCTGCAACATTGGTATGGTAGTTGCCTAGTAGGGTGCAATAGCGCATATGGGTAAATTTAAAACTTGATATTTTTGAACGCCCTTGGTGGGATACTGTACAGTAATGACAAAATCTCTCATGCAAAATTTGAAGCGAATCGGTTCATATTTAGAGGTGGCGCAAGTGAATTGAAACCTGTACAATGTGTACTATGTGATATACCTGTACGAAGTCGGAAAGGCTAGCAGTAGAGTTCTAAATACCCATTTATTTTTCGGAATGCTTCATTCACGCGCAGCTACGACTGTTTGGAGGCCTGGTGGACAGCCCAAACCCCGACCCAATCCTCGGAGCCAAACTCCCCTTCTCGTGTTGACGTGCTCAAGCGGGCTTTCTACTGCACAACGTGGAAAGGAAAGCCGTCGCCACCAGACGCCGTGACCACTGTCCCAATGAGGTGCTAAGGTCTAGGGAGACCGAGAAAATCCCAACGATGACGGCAAACATCCTCGTTCGCACGGGTGGAGGTCTTGTTCAAGGATGGAAGGCGCTCTTGAAGAGCAAGGGAAGAGCGACGAACAGAAAAAGGAGGAAGAGTTTCAAGAGGCCCTCTGCGACCTCTTCGGACGTCGCCCCACGCCGACGCGATGACCCTGATAACAATCCGGGCTGATTGCGCGATCCTAGCGGCGCAACGCTGAGAAGGGTCGGCCGAGGGAGCATGGAGGGAGCTAACAGTGTGTGGAGCGCCGAGTTCAGCGCCGTGGAGATGACAGTGGCGGCAGGAAGCGATCACGAGAAGCTCGGCGTCGCAGCTGGACGAACGCGCGGTGGCTCGCGTTGTCCTCTCATCCTCCTCCTCGTTTGAGTCAGTCCCGGCACGCGGCGGGGCGGCTATCTACCGCTGCTGCCGACCGGTCTGCAAGGCACTCCGAGCGACGGGGGCGGGGAGAGGTGTGCTCTCAGCGAGTGCCGTTGTTAGCCGAGCAGTACCTTGGTCGGCCCGGCGTGCCCGACCGCAAAGCGTCGCATCGTCGCAGCGACCGCAGTAGCCTCAGTCACAATCCCAGGAGTGATCCTGAATGTCCGAGATAGCATCGCGGCAGGGTCGCGCCCGGCTACCGGTCCCAGCTGGCCGCGGAAGTCCAAGACAACCCTATCGTCCCTGGCACGCCTGTTACCGTTCACTGGGACGGGAAGATCCTGCCAGATTACGACGGTACGCGGGGGTTCAGTGGCGGATGGCTATCCTCGTCGAACGGGGACGGCTCCAGAAGCTCATCGGGTTCTCATCGTGGCAATTGCTTGGAGTAGCTTGGCGTGAGGGGCGTTTGGCGTGCGCGTGAGCTGAGCGCTCGACGTCTGGGGGCTCGCAGAGCGTGCTGGCTAGCTATGTCGTTCGTACGACCGTCGGCCTACACTAGAGCAGTCGCCGGTGCCTGCAACCTGCTGGAGCAGATGCTTGGTCGGCCGTCTGCAAGCCTCGCCTGCCAGGCACCATGTACACGATCTGGTGCTGGAGAATGCGTTCTCTATCTGCATGGGTCCGTCGTCGGATCTGATATCGTGTCTTCAACCGATTCAAGGAACGGTGGGCTTTCATCGACCAGAGCAGCAGGAGCCGCCAACGCCCGACGAGCTGCCGCCCACACCTCCTGACAAGCGGGACGACCTGCTGCAGGAGTAGGCCGCGCTGGTTCCAACACCCAGGGCCCACCCCCCCGGGGCTTGAACGATACAAGGAGATGCTGGATCTCTCATCGTCCTGCTGGGTGGCGAGGTGCATCGTCCCGAAGGATGATAGTGCCGGCGACTGGGCGCCCAGCACCGCGCGCGTTGGATGGGGCTGCCATCTACGCAGCGAAGATAACATTGTTTCGACGCCCAACTGGGGAGCTCTGCTCGCCGCGCGAGCTGTCCAGCCTCCGCCGGTTCACTTCTCGTCGCTGAGGTCTACGTGATCCGCTGGTTCGTGGCGCCCGTGGCCGCTTTCCGCGCCGGCGAATGACTTGAAACTGGCCGCCGACCTCGGCGACTTCCACGACGCTGAGGTCGGCAAGCGTGCGTAAAGACCTTCTCCCGGCGCACCTTGCCACCGCCGAGCAGAACAGCGCTGCGGTGAAGCGATGCAGCGTGAGGAAGAATCGAGCAACCGCCGAAGCGCATCACCGTCCACTCCGTCTCCCGGCTCGCCCTCGTCCCACGTAGGCGTCGTTCGGAAGCCAGGCGTCCGTGCGCCCTCCTCTGCGCCATCGGAACGGATGTGAGGGGCGTTCATCTCGACGAGACCGGGAGGAATGGCCGAGTGACACGGGGGTGCGTCGCGGCATCACGGCGCGTTGCGAGCCTACAGTCACCAACGACACGGCGGAGCGAGGGGTGGCGCTGTTCTAGTCCTTCAACTCAGGCTGACGAAGAACGAGGATCAGCTCCAATCCTCTTGCAGGACGTCAGAGGCAGGCCCGTCGACAACAGCCAGGAACATCGGAGGCTTCCCTTCCCCCCGCCAAGCGGAGACAATGAGTGGCTTGGGCAACCATGATACCCCGCTCCTGGAGGGGCTAATACTCGCTTTGAGAGCGAGGAGGACCAGCAGCCCAGCTTGAGGAAATGGGAGGTCTCAAAAGGCTTCAATATTGCCAGCAAACACCCCAGAGACGATGTCCTTCCTTGTAGTCCTCCTATCGGAGCTATAGGGGTAACAATCAATCGACTTGCGCCACCTTAAATAAACTTCGATTGCGCTCAAATTTTACACACGTTGTTTCTCACCACCCCACAGTATTCACTAAGCCGTTAAAAAATCCAACTTCGTTTTTTTATTGGCAACCCTATAAATGCCTAGGTAACTTTTTTTAAAAATATCTCCCAGTTTTTAAAGGATTTGAAAGGAGAATTTTGATTTTGTGATAATAAACAAACTTAAAAAAATGTAGCCGTTGCAATTTTATATCTTTTGGCGTTTTTCTATTGCATTTTCTTCAAATGTGGCATTGTATGGCCTGCGAAAGTTAGACTGATTTTGGGTTGGTAAAAACTCGCGTGAAGTGACCGTCACTAATTCGCTATAACGTAGAAAAAACATGTCGACTCGAAATTTCTTAATTTTTGCACAGAAGACGTAAAAAATGATTTATAGAAGGTACCCGAAGTTTCACGTTGATAGCGCTATTAGTATTTCAGCTATTGCGAAATTGATCAGGGGGGGCCCCCTGATTAATTTTAACCCTCGCCAACGGACAGGCCCCCTAAGGTTTGTATTGAATATCTTTTGTTTACACATGCGGGGATCTTGCTGACATTTTCGGTAGCTTGCGTGTATAACAATTTAACGTATGCTGGTAATAAATATAATTGAAATGGTCAAGTAGGTTTGGGAGATCATCATGTTTGATGACGTCATGTTGTGGAAAAACGATAAATATTTGAAAAAACGGTAGAAAAAAAGGTTTTAAAGGAAATTACAACGCAATTCACAAAGATATACATTGCATTCTCTTCTAAAATGGCAATCTCGATTTGCAAATTTTTGGGTTTTTAACCCTAAACAAAATTAAATGTTTTTGGAAAATCCTCACAAAATAAAAATTGCCAAGCTGTACAAAAACCGGAAAATATGTGAGAGAACTGAGTATGGACAAAAACCCATACCAAATTGCAAAGCAATAATCTTCATTTTGACTGAGTGATGCTCCTAAGTGTAAGAAAGATGATGACGTCATTTTTTCAAAAACTTTTTTAAAAACTTTTTTTTGACAAGATAACAACACTGAATTACCCTTTTCTGCATTCTGAGCCTAAACGT
>JAXIVJ010014910.1:15000-20000 GCA_036785665.1 Chirona hameri
ATACAACACCGCCTCCGGGCATACTACACCGCCTCCGGGCATACCACACCGCCTCCGGGCATACAACACCGCCTCCGGGCATACAACACCGCCTCCGGGCATACCACACCGCCTCCGGGCATACCACACCGTCTCACGTCATCATCAGCAACATCATCAGCAACATCATCAGCAACATCATCAGCAACATCATCAGCAACATCACCAGCAACATCATCATCATCATCATCATCATCATCATCATCATCATCATCATCATCATCATCATCATCATCATCATCATCATCATCATCATCATCATCATCATCATCATCATCATCATCATCATCATCATCATCATCATCATCATCATCATCATCATCGTCATCATCATCATCATCATCATCATCATCATCATCATCATCATCATCATCATCATCATCATCATCATCATCATCATTATCATCATCATGCCCGGAGGCGGTGTTGTACCGCCTCCGGGCATACCACACCGCCTCCGGGCATACCACACCGTCTCACGTCACCATCATCAACATCATCAGCAACATCATCATCAACATCATCATCAACATCATCATCAACATAATCAGCAACATCATCAGCAACATCATCAGCAACATCATCAGCAACATCATCAGCAACATCATCATCAACATCATCATCAACATCATCATCAACATCAACATCAACATCAACATCATCATCAACATCATCATCAACATCATCATCAACATCATCATCAACATCATCATCAACATCATCATCAACATCATCATCAACATCATCATCAACATCATCAGCAACATCATCAGCAACATCATCAGCAACATCATCATCAATATCATCAGCAACATCATCAACAACATCATCATCATCAGCAACATTCATCATCATCAGCAACATCATCATCAGCAACATCATCATCAGCAACATCATCATCAACATCATCATCAACATCATCATCAACATCATCATCAACATCATCATCAACATCATCATCAACATCATCATCAACATCATCATCAACATCATCAGCAACATCATCAGCAACATCATCATCAACATCATCAGCAACATCATCAACAACATCATCATCAGCAACATCATCATCAGCAACATCATCATCAGCAACATCATCATCATCATCATCATCATCATCATCATCATCATCATCATCATCATCATCATCATCATCATCATCATCATCATCATCATCATCATCATAATCATCATCATCATCATCATCATTATCATCATCATGCCCGGAGGCGGTGTTGTACCGCCTCCGGGCATACCACACCGCCTCAGGGCATACAACACCGCCTCCGGGCATACTACACCGCCTCCGGGCATACCACACCGCCTCCGGGCATACAACACCGCCTCCGGGCATACTACACCGCCTCCGGGCATACCACACCGCCTCCGGGCATACAACACCGCCTCCGGGCATACTACACCGCCTCCGGGCATACCACACCGCCTCCGGGCATACAACACCGCCTCGGGCATACAACACCGCCTCCGGGCATACCACACCGCCTCCGGGCATACAACACCGCCTCCGGGCATACAACACCGCCTCCGGGCATACCACACCCGTCTCACGTCATCATCAGCAACATCATCAGCAACATCATCAGCAACATCATCAGCAACATCACCAGCAACATCATCAGCAACATCATCAGCAAAATCATCAGCAACATCATCATCAACATCATCATCAACATCATCATCAACATCATCATCAACATCAACATCATCATCAACATCATCATCAACATCATCATCAACATCATCATCAACATCATCATCAACATCATCATCAACATCATCATCAACATCATCATCAACATCATCATCAACATCATCAGCAACATCATCAGCAACATCATCATCAACATCGTCAGCAACATCATCAACAACATCATCATCAGGAACATCATCATCAGCAACATCATCATCAGCAACATCATCATCATCATCATCATCATCATCATCATCGTCATCATCATCATCATCATCATCATCATCATCATCGTCATCATCATCATCATCATCATCATCATCATCATCATCATCATCATCATCATCATCATCATCATCATCATCATCATCATCATCATCATCATCATCATCATCATCATCATCATCATTATCATCATCATGCCCGGAGGCGGTGTTGTACCGCCTCCGGGCTTACCACACCGCCTCCGGGCATACAACACCGCCTCCGGGCATACTACACCGCCCCCGGGCATACCACACCGCCTCCGGGCATACAACACCGCCTCCGGGCATACTACACCGCCTCCGGGCATACCACACCGCCTCCGGGCATACAACACCGCCTCCGGGCATACTACACCGCCTCCGGGCATACCACACCGCCTCCGGGCATACAACACCGCCTCCGGGCATACTACACCGCCTCCGGCATACCACACTGCCTCCGGGCATACAACACCGCCTCCGGGCATACTACACCGCCTCCGGGCATACCACACCGCCTCCGGGCATACAACACCGCCTCCGGGCATACAACACCGCCTCCGGGCATACCACACCGCCTCCGGGCATACAACAACGCCTCCGGGCATACAACACCGCCTCCGGGCATACCACACCGTCTCACGTCATCATCAGCAACACATCATCAGCAACATCATCAGCAACATCATCAGCAACATCACCAGCAACATCATCATCAACATAATCAGCAACATCATCAGCAACATCATCAGCAACATCATCAGCAACATCATCAGCAACATCATCATCAACATGATCATCAACATCATCATCAACATCATCATCAACATCAACATCATCATCAACATCATCATCAACATCATCATCAACATCATCATCAACATCATCATCAACATCATCAACATCATCATCAACATCATCATCAACATCATCAGCAACATCATCAGCAACATCATCATCAATATCATCAGCAACATCATCAACAACATCATCATCAGCAACATCATCATCAGCAACATCATCATCAGCAACATCATCATCAACATCATCATCAACATCATCATCAACATCATCATCAACATCATCATCAACATCATCATCAACATCATCATCAACATCATCATCAACATCATCAGCAACATCATCAGCAACATCATCATCAACATCATCAGCAACATCATCAACAACATGATGATGATCATCATCATCATCATCATCATGCCCGGAGGCGGTGTTGTACCGCCTCCGGGCATACCCACACCGCCTCCGGGCATACAACACCGCCTCCGGGCATACTACACCGCCTCCGAGCATACCACACCGCCTCCGGGCATACAACACCGCCTCCGGCATACGACACCGCCTCCGGGCATACCACACCGCCTCCAGGCATACAACACCGCCTCCGGGCATACAACACCGCCTCCGGCATACCACACCGCCTCCGGCATACAACACCGCCTCCGGGCATACAACACCGCCTCCGGGCATACCACACCGTCTCACGTCATCATCAGCAACATCATTAGCAACATCATCAGCAACATCATCAGCAACATCATCAGCAACATCATCAGCAACATCATCAGCAACATCATCATCAACATCATCATCAACATCATCATCAACATCAACATCATCATCAACATCATCATCAACATCATCATCAACATCATCATCAACATCATCATGAACATCATCATCAACATCATCATCAACATCATCATCAACATCATCATCAACATCATCATCAACATCATCAGCAACATCATCACCAACATCATCATCAACATCATCAGCAACATCATCAACAACATCATCATCAGGAACATCATCATCAGCAACATCATCATCAGCAACATCATCATCATCATCATCATCATCATCATCATCATCATCATCATCATCATCATCATCATCATCATCGTCATCATCATCATCATCATCATCATCATCATCATCATCATCATCATCATCATCATCATCATCATCATCATCATCATCATCATCATCATCATCATCATCATCATCATCATCATCATCATCATCATTATCATCATCATGCCCGGAGGCGGTGTTGTACCGCCTCCGGGCTTACCACACCGCCTCCGGGCATACAACACCGCCTCCGGGCATACTACACCGCCTCCGGGCATACCACACCGCCTCCGGGCATACAACACCGCCTCCGGGCATACTACACCGCCTCCGGGCATACCACACCGCCTCCGGGCATACAACACCGCCTCCGGGCATACTACACCGCCTCCGGGCATACCACACCGCCTCCGGGCATACAACACCGCCTCCGGGCATACTACACCGCCTCCGGGCATACCACACCGCCTCCGGGCATACAACACCGCCTCCGGGCATACTACACCGCCTCCGGGCATGCAACACCGCCTCGGGCATACCACACCGCCTCCGGGCATACAACACCGCCTCCGGGCATACAACACCGCCTCCGGGCATACCACACCGTCTCACGTCATCATCAGCAACATCATCAGCAACATCATCAGCAACATCATCAGCAACATCACCAGCAACATCATCATCAACATCATCAGCAACATCATCAGCAACATCATCAGGAACATCATCATCAACATCATCATCAACAGCAACACAAACATCACTCAGCAACATCATCATCATCATCATCATCATCATCATCATCATCATCATCATCATCATCATCATCATCATCATCATCATCATCATCATCATCATCATCATCATCATCATCATCATCATCATCATCATCATGCCCGGAGGCGGTGTTGTACCGCCTCCGGGCATACCACACCGCCTCCGGGCATACAACACCGCCTCCGGGCATACTACACCGCCTCCGGGCATACCACACCGCCTCCGGGCATACAACACCGCCTCCGGGCATACAACACCGCCTCCGGGCATACCACACCGCCTCCGGGCATACCACACCGTCTCACGTCATCATCAGCAACATCATCAGCAACATCATCAGCAACATCATC
>JAXIVJ010014910.1:25000-27500 GCA_036785665.1 Chirona hameri
ACATCATCATCAACATAATCAGCAACATCATCAGCAACATCATCAGCAACATCATCAGCAACATCATCAGCAACATCATCATCAACATCATCATCAACATCATCATCAACATCAACATCAACATCAACATCATCATCAACATCATCATCAACATCATCATCAACATCATCATCAACATCATCATCAACATCATCATCAACATCATCATCAACATCATCATCAACATCATCATCAACATCATCAGCAACATCATCAGCAACATCATCATCAATATCATCAGCAACATCATCAACAACATCATCATCATCAGCAACATCATCATCAGCAACATCATCATCAGCAACATCATCATCAACATCATCATCAACATCATCATCAACATCATCATCAACATCATCATCAACATCATCATCAACATCATCATCAACATCATCATCAACATCATCAGCAACATCATCAGCAACATCATCATCAACATCATCAGCAACATCATCAACAACATCATCATCAGCAACATCATCATCAGCAACATCATCATCAGCAACATCATCATCATCATCATCATCATCATCATCATCATCATCATCATCATCATCATCATCATCATCATCATCATCATCATCATCATCATCATCATAATCATCATCATCATCATCATCATTATCATCATCATGCCCGGAGGCGGTGTTGTACCGCCTCCGGGCATACCACACCGCCTCAGGGCATACAACACCGCCTCCGGGCATACTACACCGCCTCCGGGCATACCACACCGCCTCCGGGCATACAACACCGCCTCCGGGCATACTACACCGCCTCCGGGCATACCACACCGCCTCCGGGCATACAACACCGCCTCCGGGCATACTACACCGCCTCCGGGCATACCACACCGCCTCCGGGCATACAACACCGCCTCCGGGCATACAACACCGCCTCCGGGCATACCACACCGCCTCCGGGCATACAACACCGCCTCCGGGCATACAACACCGCCTCCGGGCATACCACACCGTCTCACGTCATCATCAGCAACATCATCAGCAACATCATCAGCAACATCATCAGCAACATCACCAGCAACATCATCAGCAACATCATCAGCAAAATCATCAGCAACATCATCATCAACATCATCATCAACATCATCATCAACATCATCATCAACATCAACATCATCATCAACATCATCATCAACATCATCATCAACATCATCATCAACATCATCATCAACATCATCATCAACATCATCATCAACATCATCATCAACATCATCATCAACATCATCAGCAACATCATCAGCAACATCATCATCAACATCGTCAGCAACATCATCAACAACATCATCATCAGGAACATCATCATCAGCAACATCATCATCAGCAACATCATCATCATCATCATCATCATCATCATCATCGTCATCATCATCATCATCATCATCATCATCATCATCGTCATCATCATCATCATCATCATCATCATCATCATCATCATCATCATCATCATCATCATCATCATCATCATCATCATCATCATCATCATCATCATCATCATCATCATCATCATTATCATCATCATGCCCGGAGGCGGTGTTGTACCGCCTCCGGGCTTACCACACCGCCTCCGGGCATACAACACCGCCTCCGGGCATACTACACCGCCCCCGGGCATACCACACCGCCTCCGGGCATACAACACCGCCTCCGGGCATACTACACCGCCTCCGGGCATACCACACCGCCTCCGGGCATACAACACCGCCTCCGGGCATACTACACCGCCTCCGGGCATACCACACCGCCTCCGGGCATACAACACCGCCTCCGGGCATACTACACCGCCTCCGGGCATACCACACTGCCTCCGGGCATACAACACCGCCTCCGGGCATACTACACCGCCTCCGGGCATACCACACCGCCTCCGGGCATACAACACCGCCTCCGGGCATACAACACCGCCTCCGGGCATACCACACCGCCTCCGGGCATACAACAACGCCTCCGGGCATACAACACCGCCTCCGGGCATACCACACCGTCTCACGTCATCATCAGCAACATCATCAGCAACATCATCAGCAACATCATCAGCAACATCACCAGCAACATCATCATCAACATAATCAGCAACATCATCAGCAACATCATCAGCAACATCATCAGCAACATCATCAGCAACATCATCATCAACATGATCATCAACATCATCATCAACATCATCATCAACATCAACATCATCATCAACATCATCATCAACATCATCATCAACATCATCATCAACATCATCATCAACATCATCAACATCATCATCAACATCATCATCAACATCATCAGCAACATCATCAGCAACATCATCATCAATATCATCAGCAACATCATCAACAACATCATCATCAGCAACATCATCATCAGCAACATCATCATCAGCAACATCATCATCAACATCATCATCAACATCATCATCAACATCATCATCAACATCATCATCAACATCA
>JAXIVJ010014911.1:0-33099 GCA_036785665.1 Chirona hameri
ATATATATATATATATATATATATATATATATATATATATATATATATATATATATATATATATATATATATATATATATATATATATATATATATATATATATATATATATATATATATATATATATATATATATATATATATATATATATATATATATATATATATATATATATATATATATATATATATATATATATATATATATATATATATATATATATATATATATATATATATATATATATATATATATATATATATATATATATATATATATATATATATATATATATATATATATATATATATATATATATATATATATATATATATATATATATATATATATATATATATATATATATATATATATATATATATATATATATATATATATATATATATATATATATATATATATATATATATATATATATATATATATATATATATATATATATATATATATATATATATATATATATATATATATATATATATATATATATATATATATATATATATATATATATATATATATATATATATATATATGTATATATATATATATATATATATATATATATATATATATATATATATATATATATATATATATATATATATATATATATATATATATATATATATATATATATATATATATATATATATATATATATATATATATATATATATATATATATATATATATATATATATATATATATATATATTCCACATTCAGACTGGTTATATTTGTTACACATCAAGTAATAATAAGTTGGACAAATTCGTCTTACGTCTTAATATGTATAATTGTTCATCGGAACACGAACGCCATACTTGCCGCGGATATCGTGCATCCATATGTGGTATATTATCCCAAATCTGGTAGTGACCTTCATTTTTTGGTATGTTTTTTTTAGTATTTATAGTATATTTATAGTACATACTAAAAACACTTTGGAGTACCCAGTGTATAGTGCCCTGCTATAAACAAAGGCGTAGGATCAGGGGTGCCGTGGGGACCATGGCCCCACCTTTTCAGGCTTGGGGGGCCAGCAATGTTGACTGCCCGCCCCCCCCCCACACACACACTTTTGAACGGTGTCTCCTCCTTCGATCACTGATATTGGTTCGATATGAAATATGAACGCTTTAAAGTTGCGAGAAGAAAACAAATGATGAATGGGGTATGTCAGCAAAATTTCCGCCACCAGGGGCGCTGGGCAGCAATGTGACCCAAGCGGCGATTGCCGGCATTGGCGACAATGTATTAACCCTCGCCCTACGGGGGGGGGGGGCTGACAGCCCCCCCCCCACTGAGGTTTTCCTTGAATAACTTTTGACAAATATAAATGTTTAGCTGAGTTTACAACAATTATACGTATGCTGTAAAAATTAATTTGAAATTGGTTAAGTATTTTGGGAGATAATAATGTTTTGATGACGTCATGTTGGTAAAAAAAGAGAAAAATATTTGAGAAATCGTAGAAAATAGAGTTTTAAAGCAAATTGCAAACTCAATTCACCAAAGATACAAAATGGCGTTTTCTTTCAAATGGCAATCTCGGATTTTCAAAATTTTGGGTTTTTGAGCCCTAATTTTTTTATAAAAAATGTGAAAAATCCCCACAAAATCAAAATTTTCGAAGATATTAGAAAAACCGGAATATAGGTGAGATAAATGAGTATGGACAATACTCATACCAAATTTAAAAGCATAGCAAGTTTAGCAAGCAATGTTTAGCTGAGTTTACAACAATTATACGTATGCTGTAAAAATTAATTTGAAATTGGTTAAGTATTTTGGGAGATAATAATGTTTTGATGACGTCATGTTGGTAAAAAAAGAGAAAAATATTTGAGAAATCGTAGAAAATAGAGTTTTAAAGCAAATTGCAAACTCAATTCACCAAAGATACAAAATGGCGTTTTCTTTCAAATGGCAATCTCGGATTTTCAAAATTTTGGGTTTTTGAGCCCTAATTTTTTTATAAAAAATGTGAAAAATCCCCACAAAATCAAAATTTTCGAAGATATTAGAAAAACCGGAATATAGGTGAGATAAATGAGTATGGACAATACTCATACCAAATTTAAAAGCAATATCTCCATTATTGACTGAGTGATGGCTTCTTAAGTGTAAAAAACTGATGACGTCATTTTTGAAAATAACTTTTTTTACATTTTTGGACAAGATACGAACAAATCATTACTTTTTTTTTGTATTTCTGAGCCATAACTGGTCTAGGAACATGCATTTTTATTAACATTTATAAATTTCTAATTTTGAGGTTTTCTGAAGAGCAAAATCGCTGTTCTGGACGTGGTAAATCCGAGGTCATTCACTTGACATGGAAGGTCACCCGTTGACCTGAAACCTAAAAATCGCATACTGTTCGATTCCTCTCATGACAGGCAACATGCTGGTTCTTACCGCATTGCTCTAAGTTACTTGGTTTGGAAGCTAACATGGGGGGGGCTGTCAGGCCCCCCCCGTAGGGCGAAGGTGAAAAAAGCTCTCGTAGGGCGAGGGTTAAGTCATTGTTTGAAGTATTTATATCCACTGTGGTCAGTGGCGCACCCAGGATTTACTCCAGGAGGGGGCAATTTTTTGCTCAGGGGGCATAAAGTACTCCCACCAAAAAAAAAACTCACCGGATTTGGCCCACTATATTTTAAAAGGGCATATTTTAGCCATTTTTCTCTTTAAAAAAAATCAAAATATCATTCATTTTTTCGACCAAAGGGGGCACGTACAGACCTTCAGGGGGGGGGGGGGAATTGTCCCGTTTGCCTCCCCTTGTGTACGCCTATGACTGTGGTTTGAAGGTGGCTCTAAAAATAGTTACGATCGAAAGCACGGGTGGAGTTTCCTATTCAAATGGTGGGGCCACTGTCCCACCAAGTTTGTGTTTTGCCCCACCAACTCTTGTCAGATTTAGAGGTCATCCGGCATTAAAATGGTCATTCTCACCTCAACCAAACAAAACAACCAAACAAGATGACATTTTGCCCCACCAACTTTCTTGAAAAAGCTCCACCCATGATCGAAAGTGCTAAAGGCTCACGTCTCATCCCAGCCAGGAATTAACTCGGGCACTGCTCGGGCAACTTGGGCTTAACATGGGCATAGCCCCCAGGGGCGCAACCACCTATACGGACAGTACGGAATGTCCGGACCGTTTTTGACGGGCGCCCCCCCCCCCCGGACCATTTTTTCTTGTTTTGCAATTAGCACCGCCAACAGGATGCAGGCACCAGCAGTGCAGGCGGATCTACGGTTGGGCAAAATGGGCAATTCCTCCCCCCAAACGAAATATCGGTAGGCAAACGTATGTTTTTGCCCCCCCCCCAAACTGATCCGGCAGGTTGCGATTTTTGTTCTGGTACAGTGGCGGATAAATCTGTCTTCGAAAATACGAAAAAGAATGCGCTTTTACATGAGGGACAACACAAAAAGGCAGTAAGACAACTAAAGAAAAAAACAATTTTCCGTCCGACCATTTTTAATTTTCTTGAAAAGTTGTGCACTGAGGGTTTCCAGGGCGGGGAATTCATTGGTGGTGACCAAACAATAAAACAAAATAAAAATTTCCAAGATACGGCCTTCCGTATTTTCCCAAGTTCACTGTGCATGCCTAATTTTGACGATCAATAACTCCGAGACTAAAAGAGCGATTTTGATAACTTTTTGTTTTGCTTGGATCAGCATTAGTCGAAGAGTTAGTTGGCAATCACGGAGTTTCAATTTGTTTTTGTTTGTTTTTGTCACGTGATTTCGTGACCTACTTTTTGCACCGTGACTTTGACCTGTTGGAAACTGAAATTAAAATTTCCGTCTGCAGCCTATTTCACAAATAAAAAAGTTTGTAATTACAAAGAATTTCTTTGTAATTACAAATAATTTTACACATGTTTGTAGTTTGGATTTCACAAAACCCCAGGGCAGTAAATCTCAATTTACTATTTACAAACAACTTTACAAAGATATTGTTTGTAAAAATGTTTGCAATTGCACACGTTATATTTCTCAAAGGTTGACGGAAGTGAGGAAATGTTTGCAATTACAAACTTGTAATTCCAGTGGGTCAGGGGTTCTTAATTTCAGAAACTGCATTGACAGTTGACATTGTTTGACTGTTCAGGTTATTTTCTTGGTGAGGTTGTTACGTTGCCGAGGTTGTTAGGGTAATGGTTTAGTTATGTATAGGTATAGCTGCCCAAAACAATTTATTTTTCCGAGAGATTCGAACAGGGATCTCCAGCTTTGAAGTCCAGTCACAGTGCATGCACCTTACCGATTGCGCTGTGAGGGGCGCCTCCGCGCGGAGCAACCGCATGACGATAGAATTGCAGCGGTCAACGATGTCTTGTGCAATGTATAGTGAACCTTCACCCTTTACGAAGTAAGAAATCGGCTAGGTTAAGTGAAAAAATGGTCGAGAAATTCAACGATCGTTCTTTTAAGAGTAGTTCTGTTGTTATGCTCCGCCACCTGGTGAATGGTCAAATTCTGTTTACTCTAACTGCTTACCAAGATGTATTTTTACGATCAGAGTTTGCATTCCGATGAAATGTTAATTAAAAGATTATTCTCCCTATAACTAATTTTATATTTATCTATATTATATTTATTTATCCGGCCGGCGAGGTCGGAATGGAGCTGGCGGCGGCGACACCTTCGACCCGGTCTGGTGCTGCCTCTGCCGCTCCCGTTGAGCGGGTTCCAGAGTCGGGGGTGGTGCTGCCTGACATCCAGAACTGCCCGCGAGACGGAATCGCTGGCTCGCCAAAGGAAAAGTTAAGCTGAGTCGTCATCTTTCTTGACAGAGAGGACGTTTGGGAGGCGGGCGCACCCTGCGGCGGTGCGGCGGCGGCTCCTGTCGCGGTCGTCACGCGGCGGGCTTCGGCGGTCGGGCCGCGGCGCGGCCGTGTGGCGTCATCGTCGTCGTCAACGCTTCATTTCTGCTGGTCGTCGCGGTCCGGCCGCTGCTGTCCGTCGGCGGGGCTGTACTGCGGCGGGCGGCGTTGTCCGAGCCGGCGACGGGTGAGCTCAGTATCTGCGCAGTGAGTAGCGGGTCCCTTATGGCTTGATATTAATGTTGCGCTGTTGTTGAGGTTGCTCTGAGGTTGCTTCCCAGCGAGGCGAGTCGTGCAAGACAAACGCAATTAATTGCATCTAGAGCTTTTAGGGTACTTAATTTAATCGCGTCGCAACACATTGTGAATGTATTGACCGCTGCACCTGTGCATATGAATTTGAATGGGGGTGAATTCGACTAGACTCGACATGAAGCTCCATGAATTCCGTTCCGTATGGGTTGAAATGGGTTACTGACGTGTTTGGTGATGGGACTGGATTGGTTGCTTTGAGCTGTGTGGTATCTCTAGAATCTCTAGAAATCCGAAGGTATCTCTAGAGATCCGAAGAACTAAGCGACAAGCACCTACTGCTTGTGTTGTCGTGTTATCCAGTTTAGTTGGTTTTCGTGTGACTGTCCGCCCGGGCGCCGGCCGCTGCTGGCTTCAGGTTTATATGCCAGTCGTCAGCTCCGGTGTCATTAGGGGAGGGGTAGGGAGTAGGAGTCGGGCTAGGGATCCCGTTACGGGAGTAGGTGTGGCAGTGTTTGGTCTCCGACAGATTGCAGTACATGTCGGTTGCAGTACATGTCGGTGACCCCAGTGGCCAGATGGCGCTGGTGACGTGCGCGGTGCTGACCTGGCGAGACAGAGACGTGGCGGTGTGTGATACGGATGTCGATCTGGCTGGGCGGCGCGGCGGTCGGGCTCTCTGTGGGTTATTTCACCTTGATTGGCTAGTAGGCATTAATCAGTCAGTTGGCTCAAAACCAAAAGTATCATTATGGGAATAGTTTCCGTTCTTAGCTTTAACGTCCGCGGGCTGCGTGATAGGAAAAAAAGGCGATCAATCTTCAGGTTCCTGCACACAACATATCCAAAGTACGTGATCACTTTGCAGGAGACTCACTCGTCTACTGATATAGAACTTATTTGGGAAAACGAGTGGGGATCATCTGTAATATTCAGTCACGGCACAGTCACACACAAAATTACCTTCTTTAATAAGTTACGGGAGGTAATGATAGAGTTTTCCGAAGCAAATACGGTGGTGGCAGGGGATTTAAACGTCCAGCTAGGGCCTCTCGATGCCGAGATAGGAAAATTCACCAACACAAGCGCTAGTTCGACGCTGCGAGAGATACTTGAAGAATTCTACCTAATAGATATATGGAGGCAAACAAATCCATCTGCTCGTGAGTTTACATGGAGACGCACGAACCCAAACCAACAATCCAGAATCGATTTCATATTTATCTCTGAAGCGATAAATTTTAATTACGAGGTACGAGCGAAAATATCGGCTGGAATTAAAAGTGACGTGATTGAGATAAGCGCCACGCATAGCGGGCGCGAAAGAGGGCCAGGGCTGTGGCGATATAACAATCAGCTTCACGTATCTGATACGCTGTTCGTCGAACTAGTTAGAACTGAAATTACGAAGGCCAAAAACATTGTAACTCCGTATAGCGAGGATGTTAGCATCGGTCTAAAAGTTGAAATGTTATTAAGCAATATCCGGGTTATCAGCACTGTGCGAGGCAAGGCAATCGCATACGAACTGAGGAAAGAAGAAAAAGACTTATTGAAAATTGTTGGTGACATGGAAAAAGACATAAACACACTGAATGCTCAGCAAAAAGACATTTATGCAGAATCAAAGTAAAGACTTGATGAAATAATGTCCATGCGAGGATTACAGGCAATCATTGCCTCCGGTGCCAGATGGACGGAATTTGGAGAAAAAGCGAGCCATTTTTTCCTGGCTAGGGGAAAGCAGCTTTCGGCACAAAAAACTATAACCGAGATTAACGTTGGCGGGCAAATGATTACCGGTGATCGCAATATTTTACAGCACTGTGCAGACCACTTTGGGAAAGTATATTTGGCAAAAGGTGTCAATTCGCCAAAAATGAATGCATTTTTAACCAGTGAAAATGTACCTAAGCTTTCCGATGCCGAAAAAGCAAAATGTGAAGGTCTCATGTCGAATCAAGAATGTGAGTACGCGTTGAGCCAAATGAACAAAAATAAGGCACCGGGCGTGACGGGCTTTACGCCTGAATTTTTCTTGTTCTTCTGGAACGAAATCGGTGATATCATAGTGGGATACGTTAATGATGCATACGATAACGGTTTTTTTGTCACGCAAATGCGTGGAATAATTACTTTAATTCCGAAGAAACAGGATCAAACTCTTTTACAGAACAAAAGGCCTATATGCTTGTTAGACGTGATCTATAAAATTGCCGCAAAAGTTGTTACTATCAGGATAGGGAATGTTATTCATAAGCTGGTATCCCCGGAGCAAACAGGGTTTATTAAAGGTAGGTTCATCGGGGAAAATACCAGGCTCACTAGCGATGTGATAACCTACTGTGAAGCTGATCAGATCGAAGGAGTAATGATTGCCTGCGATTATCGCGCAGCGTTCGATTCCTTGGAGCATGATTTTATATTGGCGGCTCTTAAATCGTACAATTTTGGGGAAGGTCTTTTACAGTGGATCAGACTGCTGTATCATGAGGCGCAATTAACAGTAGCAAATAACGGCTTTACATCGCCGTGGTTCAGGTGTAACCGCGGCACTTTCCAAGGATTAGCATTGAGCGGCTCCCTGTTTGCGATGGCATTAGAAATTCTAGCAATAAATATCAGGGAAAATGCAAATATACGGGGAATTAAAATTAGTGGTGTTGAGACCAAGCTAAGTCTGTATGCTGATGACGTCACTGCCTTCCTGCAGGACCAACAATCTGCCGAAGCACTGATTCAGGTGATGCATGATTTTAGCGAAGCTTCCGGGCTGTCGTTAAATGCGGAAAAGAGTAACGTCATGTGTCTTGGACCAAAAAAGGGCAGTAATGCACCCGTTTGTGGAATCAAGGCGGTAAATAGTATTAAATCATTAGGCATAATTTTTAGTGCCACGAAATCTTGCATTGTTGACAATATAGACCCAGTATGCAAGAAAATTGGGAACATTATTAACATTTGGAGCCAACGAACACTTACTTTAAAGGGACGGATAACCGTCGCCAGGTCACTTTTATCATCCCAACTGGTGTATTTATGTTCCTGTGTTAAGATACCGAGAAAGAACATTGCAGCTATACAGAGCAAAATAATGAGGTTTCTATGGAGAGGCCGACCCCCAAAAGTAGCACAACGCATCTTGTGTCAAAATATAGAGGACGGTGGTTTAAAAGCGCCAAATACAGAACTTCTATGTAAGTCGTTGAAATTAGCATGGATTAAACGATTGTTCATTTGTGTAGACTCACCATGGCGTAAATTACTACAAGCGCGTATTGGTAAGTACGACTTGACCGATTTAATGCGGTCTTGTTTGGGGAAAGATGACATCCAGCGCTTAAAAATTCCATCATTTTACAAAGAGTTGATATTAGATTTCCAAGAATACTCGAATCAACCACTGAATTGCTCGAAAAACATTCAAAAAGAAGCACTATGGTTTAACAGAAGCATTCGTCAAGACAGGAAAACTGTATTCATTAGCGGTTTATACCAAGCGGGAATCAAAATAGTGGATGATTTGTTAAGAGACGAGGGGAGTGTAATGACGTTAAATGAAGTAAAAAACAGGTATCCAAGAGCGAGGTGTGATTTTCTTAGTTACCAAGCACTAATTGCGACAATACCACAGTTGTGGAAAGACATGTTGATGAATGGAAATGTTCATGTGCTTTCGGAGAACGATAGAAACGAGCGGCTTTCCTTCAACATCAACGGAAAGGTGCTGAAGGTTACGGAAATTCGTTGTTCACATTTTTATAACGCGGCCTCTGGCTCTGACGTTCCCAGTGCCATTTCTAGATGGGAAAACAGTGGTTACAATTTTGACAGATGGGAGAAGGTGCACACAATCCCGTACGAGTGCACAACATCAACAAAATTGCAAGCGTTGCAATATCGGGTAATACACAGATATATTCCAACGAGGCGATACCTGTTTATAAGGATCATCGTAGATTCCCCCTTGTGTAAGCAATGTAACAGCATGGATACCTTGGAGCACCAGACACAAATAGCGTATACACAGCGGAACTATCATCAATTTTATTTGCATTAATATATGTTAAAAAGGAAAAATTTAAAGAAGTAATCATTTGCACAGACTCGTCTGCCTCGCTCTCAGCCATTTCCTCGATTAGTGACTGTAGAAATCCGATAGTATTTCAAATTAGACAGATAATTAAGCATTTAAATAGCAGTATCAAATTCCTCTGGATCCCAGGACACGCTGGTATCCCGGGAAACGAGGAAGCCGACAGATTAGCGAAATTGAGCCTAGAATTACCTTCAGAAAACCACATTCCAAGTCCTGTATGTGACGTTTTAAATTATTTAAATTCTCAACTTAGCATACTGCGCCAGCGCGACTGGGACGCTGCTCCGCATTATCATCTCCATCCGATCAAGCCGAAAGTCCAACATTTTATATCTAGTCATCAGAATTGTAGAGAAAAAGAAATAGTATTAGCACGCCTTCGCCTCGGTCACACAAAAATTACGCATTATCATATTATAGCCAATCTTCCGCCACCAAGTTGCCAACATTGTCCAGGTTATCCGCGCTACACAATTAAACATTTACTAATTACTTGCCCAGTACACAACGTCAAACGTCAGAACATTATTAATTACACACAACAAAACCGCATCACATTAAATCTCCAAACACTGTTAGGTGATATTTATCCCGAACTGACAAGCCTCCTCTTCGATTTTCTCTACCAAACACGACTAGTTAAGCAAATATAACAGGGGTTTTTGGCCTAGCGCAATTTTGGCTCTCCGCGCAGGTTTTTTCCCCTTTGCGTTAGACGCTGGGTTTTTTATTATTCAGGACTTTTCGCCCAGCTAAATACACCCCACAGCCAGGTCTCGCCGGGGCGCCGGAGCCAGGGAGACTGGCAACAGTCTCCCGTTGTTGCAATGATGGCACCACCCGGCTCCATCAACACTGACATTGTGTACAAGTGTATGTGTGTTCATCAGTGTATGTAATAAAATGTATATGTACGTGTGTCTCGTGTTTTACTTATTTTTTATCTTGAACGAAAGACTTAACGTAAGGCTATATATTATATTTACTTTGAACATTTCATTAACGTAAAATAGATACCCTACTCCCTAGCAAGCTCCGGGTCACATAAACCGGTTAACGTAACTCCTTTCCTGGCAAATTGCCAGAAGTAATCTCCCCACCCCGGGAAATGGCTATAGGCCGGTCCGGGAGGTTAGGAAAAAAAAAGTGGAGGGGAACGAAGGCGGCCGACAGAGGCCCGCCCCCCCCCCCCTACTCTCTCCCCGGCCCTGAACCCCACCGCCTGGCCGCCCCTGCCTAACCCGGCCAAGGCCCCGTTCCCGCCGGACTCCCGGACCCCCGGTCCGCCCCAGGCAACTATCCAGCAGGCTGCCCAGCCAGACCTGCCCCTGCCCCGAGCCGGCTTGAAAGGCTACCCACCCATGCCCGACCTGCCCCGCCCCCCAACCCCAGCCGCGTCCACCTCGGCTCCCTCTGACGGACCCCCCTCCCCCCGCCGGGAGACCCGTCGTTCTTCGGAACCCTCGTCTGACGACGAGTCCCTTCTGCGGACCGCCTCTCTGAAGGCCGCCCGCTCCCACCAGCACCAGCACCAGCGCTACCGCTCCAACTCCCCGCCCGCCCGCCCCTCCTCCCAACCCCGTCCCCGGGTCACTGAGGAGAGCCCGACCCCCTCCCCGCCACCCCGGTCACGGTCGAGCCGCCCCCGCTCCCGCCGACCTAGGCGCACCCGAGCGACCGCAGGCAGTGGTCTGGACAGTAGTTTCTAATGAATAATAATCAGGCAGAATTCGTCCTCCAATGGAATACAAGGTCCCTTATATCCCATTGGGGGCAATTCAAACATTATATGTTAAATAATAATCCGTTAATATCCGCCGTTCAGGAAACCCATTTTATTGACGCCGGCTTTAATAACTATACTTTTAAAATTTCGGGCTATAGTCTTTATACAAATAACGTAAATGCATCACCGCGCCGAGGCGGCTCGGCTTTGCTTATTTCAAACCAACTTTTGCATCACCAAATTGACCTTCAAACAATCCTAGACGCAGTCGGCGCCAATATTAAAATCGCTCAGCTAAAACTCACTCTAATCTCTATATATTTCCGTCCTACTGAGGACATAGACATAGATGCTTTTTCTCAGCTTATAACAAATATTAACACCCCATGTCTGATTATGGGCGATTTCAACGCACATAGTCAGGCGTGGGGCTGCCGCTTAAACTCCGCTAGAGGCCAAATTATGCTGGACCTACTGGACCGGCATAATTTGGTTTTCCTTAACGACCAATCACCCACACACATACACCACTCAGGAGGCGAGGTGACTTACAGCGCCATTGATCTCGCCTTCGTCACACCACGCATCGCGACACTTTTTACATTTAACGCACAATCTGACCCTCTGTTTCTATTTAGCGATCATTTCCAAATTCACTTAGAACTACAAGTCCCTTCAGGACAGACAATTTTTTACTCCCTGCCTAGATGGAACCTTCGCAAAGCAGACTGGTCCTCCTTTCAAAAACACATCGACACTAATCACCCCGCAGACTCCCAGACCGACATAAACACATTTTTAAACACTATTTTCGCATCAGCTCACCAACACATTCCACACAAACGCACACACACACAACACCACCCGAGGCAGCGCACTGCCCCGTGGTGGAACACAGAATGTCAGAGAGCGGTTGCCCTCCGGAAAAGAGCATTTCGGAAATTCCAAGCGTGCATTACGGCAGAAAACGAACACGAAGTACGGAGGACCCGCTCTCTGGCTAAAACAATCATTGATAAAGCAAAAAAAGAATCTTGGCAGGTATTCTCATCTACCTTTAATCGATTTACCTCCCTTTCAAAAATTTGGACATTAATTAGATCATTTTCAAATAAAAGACCACCGGCATACAAAATCCCACACTTACAAATACACAACACATCTTACACGCTTCCCCTAGAGGTGGCAACACAATTTGCACAACACTACGCCAACATATCATCAACACAACAATGTACACCAGCTTTTACTAACCAACTTAACGCTCAATTTCAATCTATTAGCTTTGACTCTAACAACGTAGAAATCTATAACTCTCTCTTCACCAACTCAGAACTAACATATGCTATTAGTAAATGCGGTAAAACTTCTGTAGGGCCAGATCAAATTGACTACTCCTTCTTTAAAAACTTGACTGAGACTGGTCTCATTAACTTACTAGCAGCCTTCAATACCATGTGGTTTGATGGCACTTTCCCTGAATCTTGGCATAGTAGTACGCTAATTCCTATACTTAAACCTCGCAAGCCCAAATCTTCCCCCGCTAGCTATCGTCCTATTTCTCTAACTAGTTGCGCATGTAAACTATTCGAACGCATGGTTAATGGACGTATCAGAACTTATATTGCATCGAATAATTTACTCTCCCCACACCAAAGTGGTTTTCGACCTGGTCGATCGACTGCGGACAATCTAGTCGGTCTTGTTGACTCTGTCCAGCGCGGCTTTCGAGGGAGAGAGGTCACGGTTGCCCTCTTCCTTGATTTGAGAGCTGCGTTTGACAGAGTCAATAAGACTGCACTTTTAGTAAAAGTTCACAAGGTCGGAATTCGAGGTCTACTCGCCAAATTTATAATAAACTTTTTAGGCAATAAAACTTTTAATGTAAGGTGCGGCAACACATATTCTCCAAATCAAAATCAGGACCACGGAGTCCCACAGGGATCGGTCCTCTCCCCAACCCTATTTTTAATTATGATTAACGACATTTTCAGTAATATTAATAAGATCGACGAAGGTCTTCAATTTTCAATGTACGCAGTGACCTGGTAGTGTGGTTCTCGCACTCCAGTGTCGATCAAGCCAGCAAAATTTTACAACTAGTACTCATTGATATCAAGGTATGGTGCGACCAATGGGGTCTGGAAATTTCTCCAAGCAAATCGGCATTCCTAATTTTTTCGAAAAAAACTGCATATGTGGAACCCTACATTCCATTAAAATATAACAATCAAATTATCCCTTTCGTCAAATCATTCAAGTATCTGGGAATAACGTTAGACACGCGTCTCTCGTTCATGCCACACTTCAATGATTTAGTGCAGAGATGTACGCGACGAATTAATATTATGAAGTCATTGGCTGGTCGAGAGTGGGGCGCAGACCGCGCCACTCTCCTCCAGCTATATACTTCACTGATACGCCCAATACTGGACTATAACGCATTCTTATTTGATGATATATGTTCCAAAAAAAATAAAAAATTGCAAACTGTCCAGAACACTGCCCTGCGGATCGTGGAGCCTGTCGCACCACAAACACCACAAACTTACACATCGACACACACATTCCCACACTCTGCCGCCGACGCAAGCACACATTACTCAGATTCTACGCCAGAGCAAGCTCACACTCCACACGCCCAACATTTCACATCTTAAATCACCCCGCACCCACAAGACGACAAACACTACTACAAAAACGACACCCACTTATCAGTCACAGAATCAGACAAACACTCACACTATTCAACATCCCACACATCAACACAATGCCAACACCACCACTCACACCTCACTGGCTCGACACAACACCAGACACACACCGCCTCTTCACACACAACAAAAACACAGTCACGGCGGCAGAGACACTCACACTCTTCCACGAACACAAAGCACAACACAACACATACACAAACATATATATACACAGACGGTTCACGGCGCGGCGGCCGAACTGGTGGCGCATATTATACTAACAACGCAAACAATAATTTCCGACTACCAGACATAAATAGCATACATACAGCCGAACTATAAGCGATTTTGTTAGCACTAATATATATTAGAAAAGAAAAACTGAAAGAAGTAATCATTTGCACAGACTCGTCCGCCTCGCTATCAGCTATTACATCAATCGGGGATTTTAGGAATCCGTTAGTATTTAAAATTAGACAGTTAATTAAGTATTTGAAAAACAAAAACAACAGCATCAAGTTCCTCTGGATCCCGGGACACGCCGGTATCCCGGGAAACGAGGAAGCCGACAGATTAGCAAAATTGAGCCTGGAGTTACCATCGGAAAACCATTTACCAAGTCCAATATCAGATGTTTTAAATCATATAAATTCACAACTTAACATATTGCGCCAGCGTGAGTGAGACGCTGCTCCGCATTTCCACCTACATCCAATCAAACCAAAAACACAACATTTTACATCCAGTCATCAGAATTGTCGAGAAAACGAAATAGTACTAGCACGCCTCCGCCTCGGTCACACAAAAATTACTCATTATTATATTATGGAAAACCTTCCGCCGCCAAATTGCCAACACTGCCCAGGATATCCTCGTTACACTATTACACATTTGCTGCTTACCTGCCCAGTGCACGACGCAAAACGCCGGAAAATAATAGAATACACGCAACGGAATCGAATTACTTTAAACTTACAGACGCTGTTGGGTGACAGTTACCCAGAATTGATTGATCTCCTATTTGATTTCCTTTACCAAACACGATTATTTAATCAAATATAACTGTTTTTTTTTGCTTAGCGCAATTTTGGCTTTCTGCGCAGGTTTTTCCCCATTGCGATAGACGCTGTTTTTTTTAATTAGTTAGGAGTTTTCTCCCAGCAAATACAGAGCCAGGGGACTGACAACAGCCTGCCGTTGCAGCAATGATGGCGCCTCGGCTCCATCAACACTGACATCTTTCGCAAGTGTGTGTCCAAATGTGTGTGTATATCTGTGTGTGTATGGAATAAAAAGTGTATGTATGTGTCTCGTGTTTTATTTAATTTTGACATAGAACGAAATACTTAACGTAAGATAGATATTATATTTTCATTGAACAATAAACTAACGTAAGATAGATATTATATTTTCATTGAACAATAAACTAACGTAAAATAGTCACCCTACTCCCTAGCTTGCCCGGGTTCACATAAACCGGTTAACGTAACTCTTTTCCTGGCAAATTGCCAGATGTCACTCCCCACACGGAAAATGGCTATAGGCCGGTCCGGGGGAAAAAAATCCGGCCATGACCCGGTTTTTGTACGGTTAGTGAAGGGTATTCGATGCATGGATTCATTCAGTATTGTGGTATTGCTTTTTGGCGCTCCTGGGCAGGACGCTCCCTGGCCGATGGTCACGTGTTTGAGTAAGGCAGTAACTGTACCTTCGCGATGTAAAGCCAACCGGGTTCGATTTGAGTGTCAAACACTCTCACACACACTCACACAAACACTCACGCACACGTACAGGCGCACACACACAAACACAGCAGCTTCACTCAGCTTGACCACACGTGTTCGGGGGCAGCACGGGCCGTGCCAGGCGTGGTCAACAATTTCATAATATCAGTATATTGCATCGTGCCTTTGTCCCTTCAGCTCTGCCGGACAGTGTTCCATTGTCTAAAGCACTTACTAACTACTAATTAATAATGGATAAAATAAAAATTATGTCTATGAACTGCCGGGGCCTTGGCGATCAGAAAAAACGACGAGATGTAATGCATTACATTCGAAACAAAAACTTCAATATTATATTCCTACAGGATACACATTTGACAACAAAGACAATACCGTACTTTGACAGCTTATGGCGAGGTAATGCTTATCACTCATGTTTCTCATCGAAAAGCCGAGGGACAAGTATTTTATTTAGGAGTAACTTACAATGCACCGTAATGACAGATATCAGATCAGATTGTGGCAACTACGTCATAGTTACGTGTAAAATTAACACTGAATCTTATGTTTTCGTGAATATGTATGGACCGAACGAAGATCGCCCATCCTTTTACAGAGAGTTAAATCAAGAACAATATCCTGCGATAATAAGATAATGCGATAAATAAATAAGAACAATTCAACATCGATTACATAATCGTCGCAGGAGACCTAAACTTTGTGATAGATCCGGTTGCAGACTCGTTTAATTATGTCGGGGAAAATAATACTCATGCAAAACAAACTTCTCTAGAGCTATCATATAAGTACAACTTAATTGATGCATGGCGTCAGTTGCATCCCATGGCCCGTAGTTACACGTGGTCGCGGATAAATCTTTTAAAGCGTAGACGTCTAGACATCTTTTTTGTTAGCGATGACCTTTTGAATTATGTGTCAGATGTCGAAATGTTGCCAGGATATCGTACAGACCATAACATAATAACCTTATCAATACAAAGTAAAAATCAAAGAGGAAATGGTATCTGGAAATTTAATATTTCACATTTAACAGACGAAGATTATATTAAAACGGTAAAATCTTGCATCGGCGGCACAGTCCGACAATACGCGGTCCCTGTATACGATAACGTAGTGTATAATGATGATAAGTATTATAAATCCATACAACTAACACTAAACGACTGCCTTTTCTATGAAACTTTGATTATGATGATCAGAGGACTGAGGAGATACAGTTAAGTTTTCTAAACAGAAAGCAAAACGCGTAAGGACAACAGAAGCGAAGTTAATGGCCGAAATTACTGAAGCAGAAAACAAATTTACATCATCAGGCCTTCAAAGTGATGCTACTCAGCTAAACATAATCAAAACCAAACTTGAAGAGCTAAGACGTCCAATTATTAACGGACTGATTGTTCGGTCGCGGGTGGCCTGGCATGAGCATGGGGAGAGAAATTCGAAGTATTTTTTATCTTTAGAGAAAATAAACTATAACAAGAAATGCATTCAATATATCAATGACGGGAATGACATCATTTCAAAGGCGGATGAAATAATTGAAAACTTCCCGAATATTTTGCAAAATAAATATAATTCCAGGGATAGCTATACGCCAGATCCTTCATTCATAGCGAATCATATAACAAATAGGCTAGATTCAAACAATAGGACGGAACTCGACGCGGATATAACAATGTTGGAATTAACTAGTGCATTAAACTCTATGAAGAAAGGCAAGACTCCCGGTTCAAATGGCTTCCCAGCAGACTGGTTATTGATTCAACTTTTTTTTGGAACGATTCAGTCATGATTCATTTTGGAATCTGAATGATTCAGTCACCGTTCGATTCACGGATACAATTTTGAGAATTGATTCATTCTGATTCAAAGAATCAAAACAAATATTTTAATTGATTCACGTTTGATTCAACATTTTAATATATCGAGGTGAATTTATGTCAAATCAATAAAAATGGAAACATGCATATATATGATCATTAAAACATTGGTACAGCAATAGTATTTCAGTATAATTGAATGTAGCCACTGGGACTCCATGTATTTGGACAATTTACCAGTGTACTTGAATCGTTAAATCTTTTGATTCAATCAGCCTTGATTTGATGCGGGTTTTGATTCAATCACGATTCATGAATCAAAATATCTGGTGCTGAATCAATTATGTTTTGATTCAATGAATTTTGATTGAAAGATTCCAATCGATTCAATCAGTGTCGAATCAATAACCAGTCTGTTTCCCAGTCGAATTCTTCCGTTGTTTTTAATTAAGCCCATTTCTGTACCGGGCAGTTAGAACCTTATTGACTGAAGGTTACGAACTTCCTTCTCACCGTGAGGGCATCATTACACTTATCCATAAGAAAGGGAAATCACCTCATACTTATAAGGGATGGAGACCAATTACATTGTTAAATTCAGACTATAAGATTATATCAACCGCAATCGCCATGAAACTTAAAAAGGTAATGCCAAAGTTAATTAGCCCAGCACAAACAGCCTACACTTCCGGCCAGTATATTGGAGAAAATACAAGGCTTCTGCTTGATATAATTAACTGGACTAATAACAATAAAAAGCCAGGGATGATAATAGCCGCTGATTTTGAAGCGGCTTTCGAGTCAGTCGATTGGAATTATGTAAGATTAGTCATTAGTGAGCTTAACTTTGGCCCAAAACTGAGAACATTAATAGACCAAATATTTTTAAATACTAAAAATCAATCACGTATTCTACTAAACGGATATCTCGGCAAAACAATACATCTAGAACGTGGCATAAGGCAGGGAGACCCAGCCTCAGGATACCTATTCAACATAGCAGTTGCTGTATTGGCTAAACAAGTTGCGAAGTCTAATCAATTGACAGGAATACAAATAAATCAGAATCAAGAAATATGAATAAGTCAATACGCCGACGATACAATTATATTTGTAGACGGAACTGAACGTTCAATCACAGGGGCTGTCAAGGAGCCAGGGCAATCACTTTCGGCAATCACTCTGGTTTGAAAATAAACCTTGAAAAAACCGCAGGTATGTCAGTAGGGACATTAGCAGATCGGATTAGTACAGAACATAGCATACAATTTGTGGATGAGCTGACAGTTCTGGGAATACAAATAGACAGAAACGGTACAAATGTGACGGAACGTAATATGCTACTCAAAATGCCTGCATTAAAAAATGAATTGGAACAGTGGAAAAGACGTAACCTTACACCAATTGGAAGAATATGTATAGTCAAGGTTTTGTTACTATATAAACTTGTACATTTATTCATCGCACTTCCTAACCCTTCAAGTTAATGTATAAAAGAACTAGAGAGGCTTCTATTTGCATTCATTTGGAGTCATAAAAAAGATAAGATAAAACGTACTAAACTAATACAAAGCCAATCGAAAGACGGTTTAAACATGGTGCATATAGAGTCATTTATCAAATGTATGAAACTGACGTGGTTGAAACGATTGGCAACATCACGTGCCGACTAGACACTATACTCGTACACAGGAACTTCCAGACATCGAATTGTTGTTAACGTACGGATGTGGGCAGTTGCAACAGATACAAAGCAAGTTATCAAACCCTTTCTATATAGATATAATCGATGCTATGATAAAGTTCAATCGTGAATATAAACCATGTAACGAGGAAATTATATCTGAGAAAATATGGTTTTCAGATTGGACAAAATATTCAACAAAAATAGTTAGAAGTTGGAACGAACGAGGATTACGCCTCATAGGAGACTTATATAACTCAAACACAGGAACAATTTATTGCAAGCAAGAAGTAGAAAATATGTATGGAATTAGTATGATGTTCTTATGCTACGAAACCTTAGTGCGAAGTCTGCCGCAGGATATACGTAGAAGTATTGACAAGACGCTGATAAACAAACCAAACATACCATATAAAATAAACTTGGTATTGAATAACAAAAAGTTCTCAAAGCAAGCTTATAATGCGTTTATTTCGAACGCTTCAACCCAAAATAACAATACCAGCGAACGTCTGCGAGCAAAATGGGTGGCAGATATAAGTAATTACACGGAAGGAAGTTTAGATAATGTAAGTGCTGCAACGACCTCCACTTATCTTCTATACCTTCATTTTCGAATAATAAATATAATTTACGCAACTAATAAATATTTGAAAAACAATACATATAAAACAATCAAGTAACTGTACATTCTGTGAAACAGCTATTGAAACCATTAGCCATCTCTTTTGGCACTGTCCCAAAACTCAACTGTTCATTAAGGAGATACTATCACATTTAAGGGCAACATACCAAGTCAGAATAAATATAAATGCATTTAACTGGTTTTTCCTTGTTGAAACGTACAACTAAGAAGCGCTTATAATATAATTATGTAAGGCCTGTATACATAAAGCACGATTAATGTCAACTCAACCATGTATACAAATCATGATGCAATCGCTAAAGCTCGAAATAAAAAAAAAAATTACGTTGCCAAAGCGAAAGGCAGTTTAGATAAATTCGAGCAGAAATGGGAACGGCTGAGGCAAGTGTTTGAATGAAGGGTTAGTAAAGTTATTAACTTTTCATTCATGCTTTCATTTCATTTAATTCATGTGCTATGCTTTGTTGGCATCAACCAGTTGTGACTATGGGGTGGGCCTGAGCTGCTTCCGGGCGTGTGATTCATGCGCCTTCAACGAAACACACACACACACACACACACACACACACACACACACACACACACACACACACACACACACACACACACACACACACACACACACACACACACACACACACACACACACACACACACACACACACACACACACACACACACACACACACACACACACACACACACACACACACACACACACACACACACACACACACACACACACACACACACACACACACACACACACACACACACACACACACACACACACACACACACACACACACACACACACACACACACACACACACACACACACACACACACACACACACACACACACACACACACACACACACACGCGCGGAGTCCGCCGATGCCGCCGATGAGGCGTTTGATGTTGTGTGGATGATTGTATGTTTTGAAGTGTTTTCTATGTTAAAATAGTGCACAGCTGATCCGTGTCATGTGTATTTTGTGTATGTGTATGAATGTATGTTAAAATACACCACCGGCAGAAGCCGGATAAAGTGAAAAAAATAAAAAAATACAGTTGTACAGGGAATCAGACTCAAAATTTTCGCGCCGCTCCGCGGCGCAATTTAACTACAAATTCAATTGTATGCGGTTTAGGAAAAAATCGGTCAGTTTCTCGGCGCATTTATGTGTTATGTTGCTACTTTTCTATATTATTGGGCACAATAGTTCATTTTAGCACCTTTTACCCGCACTTTTAAACGCACAATATAGCAATTTTAGAGGTCCGCACCATACGCAATGCGACGCATTGATGAGAAAGCAACCCAGGGCATAATACTCAAAATTTTCGCGCCGCTCCGCGGCGCAATTTGTTTAAGAGTTCCAGGTCTTGAGCTTACCAAAAATATTCCAAGTTGGTATAGCTGATTCCAAATTCGTGTCGCTGGTTCCAAAGTGGATGTGGCAGTTTGCTAACTACAGCTCATAAACGTTGGTATGGCCCATGACATACCTGCCATACTGCATTTTCCAGCCTTGTGTCTTTTCATGTTTTTTTTTTTTTTTTTGGGGGGGGGGGGGGGGGGGGGGCTTTCAACGCTTGAGAAGGGGCCCTTTCAACGCTCGGGAAGGGGCCCTTTCGAGGCGCCGCCCCCCCCCCTGGACGAAATCCTGGCTACGTGCCTGGGAGGTGGTATCCGTGGCGGTGTGTGGTATTTTCGGATAGGGGGGGGGGGACAAACCCAGGGGCCCCCTCGATCAAAGCGGCCCCATCTCACGGTACCCCCCCCCCCCCCTAAAAAATGGCGCGAAATGGTATCTCCTCGGATTTAAGCCACTATATTTTGCAGGGCCCCTAAATAGTCGCAAAAAAACGTCGGACAGGCCCATGTTGAAGTCTCAGGCCTTCCGAGGGCCCCCTCAGGCATACCGAGGGACCCCTCAGGCTCACCAAGGGCCCCATCAGGCCATACCGAGGGTCCCATCAGGCCTACCGAGGGCCCCATCAGGACATACCGAGGGTCCCATCAGGCCTACCGAGGCCCCCTCATGCCTACCGAAGGCCCCTCCGGCTTACCGAGGGCCACCTCAGGCCGACTGGGGGCCTACTGTCGGCCTTAGAGGGCCCCTCAGACTGGCTGGGGCACCTCGGGGCCTTCGGTCAACTTCTTGAAGGGTCCCTCTGACAAATTTATGTGTGTGTGGGGGGGGGGGGTAAAATCATGTTCCCACCACTACTTCTTGAGTGAGGGGAAGCTTATTAAAAAGAAATGCGTCAACTAAGTAACTTTGACCGCCTGAACTGTTGCCATCTGACGTCACGACCAATCGGAGAGCAGAATTTCAAATTACGTAAATATACTTAATTATTTTAAAAACTAATAATCCGGAGGAATGTATAGTGAAGTGTCAATCTAAAAAAAATATGTTTTATTAATTTGCTTTTCATCAAACACATAAAAGTAGTGACTTAGGTACCCTGCAACTAGTCCATTATTTGTTTGTCAGAAATTGCGGGAGCTAATGCGCCAGTTCACTAGACAATGCGCCAGTTTACTAGACAAACCCGGGCCTCCAATCTGATTCCTCCATTTGGTCACATGTCCTCTTGCCACCCACCTGATTCTATATAGATTTTATCAATCGATTTACAAAAACACTTCCTTATATCTAATAACATACACAACATAATGTGTATGTCTTACCGTGGAACAACTGCTGCACATCATCCTGCCAGCAAACTTTGTGAACAGAGTTGCTGACGAACGAAAGCGGGTAGAAAATGAGTGGTACGAGAAAGCCTGGGACATGGCAGCTCCTGAAGACGGCGCACGCGGACGACAGAAATCGTGGGACTCTCCCATCACCGAGCATCAGAGGGACTGCCTCCTCCTCAAAGCGAATCAGTTTGACCGCGCTCGTATCCTCGGTGCCGCCACGCCTGAGAGCGGGGCCTGGCTCAGGGCTCTCCCGTCTGCAAGTCTGGGCACCCATCTGGACAACGAAACCGTCAGAATCGCTGTTGCCCTACGTGTCGGCGCCGATGTCTGCAGCGGCGTCCACACCTGCAGGTGCGGCTCCCCCGCAGACGTCAAGGGACATCACGCCCTCACTTGTCACTTTAGTGCTGGAAGATTGCCACGCCACACAGCAACGACATAGTGAGACGTGCTCTACTCTCCACAGGGGTACCAGCTCAGCTTGAGCTGTACGGTGTCGACCGAGGCGATGGAAAGCGGCCAGACGGTATGACGTTCTATCCATTCTCGCATGGCCGCTGCCTAGTGTGGAATGCGACCTGTGTGAACACCTTCGCAGACTCCAGACTCGGTGACGCTATGCTGAAAGCTGGGGCGGCAGCCAAGAAAGCAGAGCACGAGAAGCGTCGAAAGTATGCTCAGATCGCTCAGCGTTTCAGGTTCGAGCCAATCGCCTTTGAAACGGGTGGCGCATGCGGTCCTACCACCAGATCTTTCATACGAGAACTGGGCGCCCGAATGTCGGCAGTAAGCGGTGATCTCCGAGAGCTGGAGTGGCTCCTACAGCGATTATCTATCGCGGTGGTGAGGGGCAACGCTGCTTCGATTCTCCTGGACAACCCCGCTGATTCGCCCAAAGCTAAAAAGGCACAGCCAGATGCCGGTTGTGGCTCAAAGGGAACGTGGAAGTCTCGGAGCAGCGACAAGCCACCAACCCCAGCACCGGTGCTGACCGGTCTAAAGAACCTGGGCAACACCTGCTACATGAACGCCGTGGTCCAGTGCATCAACCATACGCCCGGTCTAAATGATTTCTTTACCAACGACAGGTACCAGGATTTCATCAACTACGATAGCGAGCCCTCGCGCGGTATGGTGGCTGGAGTGGCCAAAACAAGTCAGTGGCGCTGTACGACCTAAAGGACGTGATGGGCAGACACCACGCACGCTTCTGCGGCTCGACACAGCAGGATGCCCATGCGTTCCTCATGTTCCTGCTGGATTCCCTGCACGAGGACTTGAATGAGGCGCACTGCAAACAGCCGCTCAAGGAGCAGGAGAACGACGGTGTGCCGGACGCCAAGGTCGCATGGGAAGACTTCAAGGGCAGCAACCGCTCGTTCATACTGAACCTTTTCTGGGGCCAGTACAAGTCGACGTTGCGATGCTCGCACTATGGCAACCATTCGACCAAGTTCGAGACGTTTTCACACCTCTCGGTGCCTATGCCTGCTAGGTCGAGCTGCTGTTCGCTGCAGGAGTGCATCGAGCTGTACCTGGCCGGAGGCTCACCGTATCATCAGCGGCTGGACGTGTCCAAAGTGCAAGAGCAGCACGGAGGCCACCAAGCGGCTGGACATCTGGCACCTGCCACCAGTGCTCATCATCCACATTCAGAGGTTGTACAGTGATGGCCTCTGGAGGAAAAACCAGTCCAACGTGCAATTCCCGCTGGAAAACCTCGACATGTCACCTTACGTCATCAGCAAGGAGGCGCATTACTGCCACAAGTACCACCTCTACGGCGTAGTGAACCACTTCGGCTCGACAGAGAGCGGCCATTACACTACCTTCTGTAGCGGCGTCAACTCGGGGCGCTGGCACAAGTTCGACGACCAAGAGGTGTACTCGCTAAACAGCAGCGCCGTGCAGAGCTCGGCCGGCTACATCCTCTTCTACTCGGCCAATGGTGCTCGAGTGTAGCTAGTGGCGTGTCTGGCTCTGATGTATATGTACCAATGTATATGTATATGTAACATGATGAACATAATGTAACTAAAAATATTTGTAAAACCTACCTGCAGACACGATATCACTCTCCGAAACACCGTGCACCTCCACCGCCGCACTCGCGATGTTGCGACCGTTGCGACCGACCGTTGTGATTTGCGACGGTCACCATGGCAACACCTAGGCGCGCGATTTTCATATTTTGACCGTTGAAGGTAACCCGCGTAAGACGTGTTAAAAACACGCATGCATCGAGTTACCGTGATCGCTTACAGCGGGTAAGTGTGACGCGGCACCCGCACTAAGTGCGTACCCAATGCCATCGGGTGCGGCTCTAAATGCACCCGCTGCTGCAGCGAGTGCTTGGCACCGTTGGTGAAGGGTAGCTGAAACCGCGCATGCCGGGTAAATATTTTACCCGAGTGTGGCAGGCAGCTATCCCGCAATATGCGGGTGAAGGTGCCGCTAATAACGAGTTGGTCGGATAAATGCAGGTAAGCTAACGGGTAATAATTTTACCCGGTGGCATTAACACTTGCACAGCAGATAATCCGACCGAAATATCTGCGTTAGGCGGGCTAACTTGCTATACAAATGTTTTCAGTGTGAAGGTGATTTCTTCGCACAAAAGGAAACATTTGACAGACATGCGGACGACGCGGGCCTCACCGCCGTCAAAAGCCTGCGCGGTGTGTCGGTCTCCACCAGAGAAGCCTGCAATAATATAACGTGCGTGAAACTAGCAGCAGATCGATATTGCCCAATATTTTTCAGTAGCGGGCAATCTACAATTGTGAAGTCCGTCGCCTCAGAATCGCCTGAAACTTGGCAGTTAAGTCCTCCTTGCCACGCTGAACACGAAAAACGTAAAATTAGTCTGGAACAATGCCTACTTTCAGAGTTATGCCGTTTTAGATATCTACAGTTGTGAGGCCCGTCGCCTTAGAATCGCCTGCAACTTGGCAGGTAAGTCTTCCTTGCTACGCTGAACACGAAAAACGTAAAATTAGCCTGGAACAATGGCTACTTTTAGAGTTATACCGTTTTAGAGATCTACAGTTATGAGGCCTGTCGCCTCAGAATTGCCTGAACTTAGCAGGTAGGTCCTTCTTGCCACGCTGAACACGAAAAATATAAAATTAGCCTGGAACAATGGCTGCTTTCAGAGTTATACCATTTTATATATCTACAGTTTTGAGGCCCGTCGCCTTAGAATCGCCTGAAACTTGGCAGGTAAGTCCTCCTTGCCACGCTTAACACGAAAAACGTAAAATTAGTCTGGAACAATGGCTACTTTCAGAGTTATACCATTTTATATATCTACAGTTTTGAGGCCCGTCGCCTCAGAATCGCCTGAAACTTGACAGGTAGGTCCTCCTTGCCACGCTGAACACGGAAAACGTAAAATTAGCCTGGAACAATGACTACTTTCAGAGTTATACCGTTTTAGATATCTACAGTTTTGAGGCCCGTCGCCTCGGAATCGCCTGAAACTTAGTAGGTAGGTCCTCCTTGCCACACTGAACACGAAAAATAGAAATTTAGCCTGGAACAATGGCTACTTTCAGAGTTATACCGTTTACCAGATGTACAGTTTTGAGGCCCGTCGCCTCATAATCGCCTGCAGCTTGGCAGGTAGGTCCTCCTTGCCACAATAAACACGGAAAACGTAAAATTAGCCCGGAACAATGACTACTTTCAGAGTTATACCGTTTTAGAGATCTAGAGTTATAGGTCCGTCGCCTCAGAATCGCCTGCAACTTGGCAGGTAAGTCCTCCTTGCCACGCTGAACACGAAGAACGTAAAATTAGTCTGGAACACGGGCTACTTTTAAAGTAATTCTGTTTTCAGTTTTGAATGCCTGTCAGTTGAATATCCTGGCTAACTTGACGCGGAAAGCTTACAATTCCTGCGCTGTCGTTTCAAAATAATGGAAACAGACAACTGGTTGGACGCTTGATTCTGTGCCGGGGACCGGGGTTCAATCCCTCGGCGGGCCTCTGAAAAAGTCTGTCCGGCTCCCCATACCCTTCGGAACAGGGTGAGAGTTCCAATTAGCACCTTGGTCCCAAGAGGATACGTTGCTTGGGCCACAAACCAATTGGACGTTTGAGCCAAGAAGCTACGCGCCCTAACCCAACAACGGTTGCAAACCACCCTGCTTAGTACCCCGCGAATCTTAAAGGAAATAATTCACCTTGGAAATGTTTACCCAACACGATTTGATTATATTTTTAATACAATTTCTTTTCATATTGTCAAAAATGTCCTTATATCGCGCCGATTCAGGACAGAAGGCCGTACATTTTTATTGTTTATCAAAACTATATGCATACTCTCTAAGTCAGAGTCCTGACGTCACGCGAATGTAAAAAATGGTTCAGCCAATCAAATTCAAAAGTAGTCGCGTAAAGATAGACTCGCATTGGAGATGTGCCAACCGGCGGTCGGCGATTCGCTTGCTAGCACCAGCTGCAAGCTGATTGGCTGATGGTACAGCCTCTGCCCGGGCTAGAACTAGTACATCATTCTTTCGCCAGCACCGCATTCCTTCGCCAAAAACTCAAATATATTCGGCTGGAGAGTCTTTTCAGTCAAGAAAACTTGCAGATAGGGGTTTCCCAACACGGGCTACAAAACTGCTATCTCAGTTTAAAACTAATGTTGAAGGTGAACTATTTCCTTTAACCTAAACTGCCAAACCATAAATCGGGCCAAGCTGATAGAAGATCATTGAAGTCGGGCGTCCTGGACCCAAGAGGCTATACGCCCTAGTCCACCAACAACATAACCCAACAACAACAACAACGCTACGCACCCTAACCCAACAACAACTACAACATACCTTAAACAACATACCTACAAACAACAACATTGCGGCTCTTAAACTGGTACCTGGTACCTCCTGTCCTGCCCCCTGGTGGTATGACCTGGTACCTCCTGTCCTGCCCCTGGTGGTCTGACCTGGTACCTTCCTGTTCTGCCCCCTGGTGGTCTGACCTGGTACCCTCCTGTCCTGCCCCCTGGTGGTCTTATCTGGTACCCTCCTGTCCTGCCCCCTGATGGTTTTATCTGGTACGCTCCTGTCCTGCCCCCTGGTGGTCTTATCTGGTACCCTCCTGTCCTGCCCCCTGGTGGTCTTATCTGGTACCCTCCTGTCCTGTCCCCTGGTGGTCTTATCTGGTATCCTCCTGTCCCCTGGTGGTCTTATCTGGTACCCTCCTGTCCTGTCCCCTGGTGGTCTTATCTGGTATCCTCCTGTCCCCTGGTGGTCTTATCTGGTACCCTCCTGTCCTGTCCCCTGGTGGTCTTATCTGGTATCCTCCTGTCCCCTGGTGGTCTTATCTGGTACCCTCCTGTCCCCCGGTGGTCTTATCTGGTACCCTCCTGTCCTGCCCCCTGGTGGTCTTATCTGGTACCCTCCTGTCCTGCCCCTGGTGGTCTTATCTGGTACCCTCCTGTCCTGCCCCCTGGTGGTCTTATCTGGTACCCTCCTGCCCCCTGGTGGTCTTATCTGGTATCCTCCTGTCCCCTGGTGGTCTTATCTGGTATCCTCCTGTCCCTTGGTGGTCTTATCTGGTACCCTCCTGTCCTGTCCCATGGTGGTATGACCTGGTACCTCCTGTCCTGCCCCTGGTGGTCTGACCTGGTACCTTCCTGTTCTGCCCCCTGGTGGTCTGACCTGGTACCCTCCTGTCCTGCCCCTTGGTGGTCTTATCTGGTACCTCCTGTCCTGCCCCCGGTGGTCTGGCCTGGCACCCTCCTGTTCCTGCCCCCTGGTGGTCTGACTTGGTACCCTCCTGGCCTGCCCCTGGTGGTCACCTGGTTACCCTCCTGTCCTGGCCTGCCCCTGGTGGTCTGACCTGGTACCCTCCTATCCTGCCCCCTGGTGGTCTTATCTGGTACCCTCCTGTCCTGCCCCCTGATGGTCTTATCTGGTACGCTCCTGTCCTGCCCCCTGGTGGTCTTATCTGGTACCCTCCTGTCCTGCCCCCTGGTGGACTTCAGTCATCATCATCATCATGTGTATTCATATGGCATCCGTAGAAACACGGCTTTTTCAGCACAAGAGTCATTTTACAAAACACATATTGCAGTAATATACTTTAAAATGAGAAATCAAATCTACACAAGTATTGCGCTATTAAAAGAGGGTAAAACATTGAGTACATACGGCTCATCACACATTCAAGTACCCGCTAGCCCCAGCCACTTTCGCATCCGTCGTGCGAAACCCCCTCACTGTGGCCGGCGTCTCGCACGTCACTCGGCGCCCTCATCTCACCGGGCCGGCGGCACGGAAGCTAAAAGAGCGTCGAGCGAGAACTCTGTGCGGGACTCGGGGCAACCTGCAGCAGGCCCCGCTACTCAGCCCCTCGGGTTTTCTCTTACGGACACATGTTCGCGATACTGCAGCAGATCCCGCAAGTATCGTTGGGTGCATGTGCTCGCTGTTCAGAAGGACGATGCATCATTAACAAGGTCTCGCTCGGTGACCAATATGGTCAACTCATGGCGACGGCAGCATTTCACGATTCGGGCCCCGTAGTTAATGATTTTTTTTTAACACGTTTGCGTTGTGTTGCGTTGCAACCCGCCCAAACGGTTGCGCAATACATGATATGCGGGAAGACAAGAGCTTCTATTTTTTTTTTTACTTGTTGTGGCAGGCGGCGAGAAAATTTGGCGAGACCAGACAGGGTGGCGTAACAACGCTGCACTACGACAGAGATGTGTTTTTCGAATGTAAGATTACTATCCAAGATGAATCCAAGAATTTTGGCACTTGATGAAGGGCGAAGCATTGCATCACCAAACTGTACTTGGAAATTGTTACTGATCCTCCTCTGTCGCGAGGATAAAAGAACAACCTCTGTCTTTGTAGGATTAGTTTTTAGTGAGTTTTCCGCAAACCATCGATGAGCTCTGCTCAGCGTTTGGCCTATTTGTTGCTCCAGCTCTTCTATCTGATTGGGGCTGCCGCTATGAATAAACTGCACGTCATCAGCATATAAAACCATCTTGGCGTCACTGATAAACGAAGTCAGGTCATTTGTAAACAGCAGAAAAAGCACCGGCCCCAAAATTGAGCCCTGGACCACACCATGCGTAATAGGAACGGTCTCCGCTGAGCCCCCGCGCACTCTCTGGTGACGGTCCTGAAGCCAGTCACTGAACCAGTGTGTGTCCACGCCGTACCAGCCCAGTTTGTCCAGGAGCCGGCCATGCTGGATGCTGTCAAAAGCCTTAGACGTGTCGGCTGTCGTCAGACAGCCGATCATCCCTTGGTCTATGCTTCGGGTGATGTAGCTGACAGCATCCAACATCGCCGACTCCGTGGACCTCCCGGCCGAAACCCATGCTGCTCGTCACACAACACGCCGTGAGACAAAAGATAGTGCACAAGCTGAGTACAAACGACCTTTTCAGTAAGTTTCGCCACTGTAGGAATGATGGACACAGGTCGATAGTTGTTGGGATCGCTAGAAGACCCTGACTTGAAAATTGGGACCACAGTTGCGACTTTCCACTCCCTCGGGAGCACACCAGTTATCTGGTATCTGGTATCTTATCTGGTACCCTCCTGTCCTGCCCCCTGGTGGTCTTATCTGGTACCCTCCTGTCCCCTGGTGATCTTATCTGGTATCCTCCTGTCCCCTGGTGGTCTTATCTGGTACCCTCCTGTCCTGTCCCCTGGTGGTCTTATCTGGTATCCTCCTGTCATTTGGTGGTCTTATCTGGTACCCTCCTGCCCCCTGGTGGTCTTATCTGGTACCCTCTGTCCCCTGGTGGTCTTATATGGTACCCTCCTGTCCTGTCCCCTGGTGGTCTTATCTGGTACCCTCCTGTCCTGTCCCCTGGTGGTCTTATCTGGTACCCTCCTGTCCTGTCCCCTGGTGGTCTTATCTGGTATCCTCCTGTCCCCTGGTGGTCTTATCTGGTATCCTCTTGTCCCCTGGTGGTCTTATCTGGTACCCTCCTGTCCTGTCCCCTGGTGGTTTTATCTGGTATCCTCCTGTCCCCTGGTGGTCTTATCTGGTACCCTCCTGTCCCCTGGTGGTCTTATCTGGTACCCTCCTGTCCTGCCCCCTGGTGGTCTTATCTGGTACCCTCCTATCCTGCCCCCTGGTGGTCTTATCTGGTACCCTCCTGCCCCCTGGTGGTCTTATCTGGTATCCTCTTGTCCCCTGGTGGTCTTATCTGGTATCCTCCTGTCCCCTGGTGGTCTTATCTGGTACCCTCCTGTCCTGTCCCCTGGTGGTCTTATCTGGTACCCTCCTGCCCCCTGGTGGTCTTATCTGGTAGCCTCCTGTCCCCTGGTGGTCTTATCTGGTATCCTCCTGTCCCCTGGTGGTCGTATCTGGTACCCTCCTGTCCTGTCCCCTGGTGGTCTTATCTGGTACCCTCCTGTCCTGTCCCATGGTGGTCTTATCTGGTACCCTCCTTCCCCCTGGTGGTCTTATCTGGTATCCTCCTGTCCCATGGTGGTCTTATCTGGTATCCTCCTGTCCCCTGGTGGTCTTATCTGGTACCCTCCTGTCCTGTCCCCTGGTGGTCTTATCTGGTACCCTCCTGTCCTGTCCCCTGGTGGTCTTATCTGGTACCCTCCTGTCCCCTGGTGGTCTTATCTGGTATCCTCCTGTCCCCTGGTGGTCTTATCTGGTATCCTCCTGTCCCCTGGTGGTCTTATCTGGTATCCTCCTGTCCCTTGGTGGTCTTATCTGGTACCCTCCTGACCTGTCCCCTGGTGGTCTTATCTGGTACCCTCCTGTCCTGTCCCCTGGTGGTCTTATCTGGTACCCTCCTGTCCCCTGGTGGTCTTATCTGGTACCCTCCTGTCCCCTGGTGGTCTTATCTGGTATCCTCCTGTCCCCTGGTGGTCTTATCTGGTATCCTCCTGTCCCCTGGTGGTCTTATCTGGTACCCTCCTGTCCTGTCCCGTGGTGGTCTTATCTGGTATCCTTCTATCCCCTGGTGGTCTTATACCGTTTACCAGATATACAGTTTTGAGGCCCGTCGCCTCAGAATCGCCTGCAAATTTGCAGGTAGGTCCTTCTTGCCACGCTGAACACGAAAAACGTAAAATTAGTCTGGAACACGGGCTACTTCTAAAGTAATTCCGTTTCCAGTTTTGAATGTCTGTCAGTTGAATATCTGGCTAACTTGACGCGGAATGCTTACAATTCCTGCGCAGTCGTTTCAAAATAAAGGAAACCGACACGTGCTGCTCTTGTCTACGCCCCCTAATCCAACAATAGCAGTGCTGCTCTTGAAGAGAACTATGCATAGCGTACGCCATACATAATTCGCCGTTTTAAGGATCAGGCTGTGTACGGTATGTACTGCTTACCAGTAGATAGATAGGATCAAGAGGAAAGGGAGTAGGGTGCTCGTTAGGTGCAGCATCTTCTCATTCGGTTTGAGCATAGTCGCGCATAGCTGTTTTTTTAATGTGTTGACGCTGGCGCTCGTGACGTGACGACCTGTTCAGTTAACTCGGTCCTAGGATTGCTTTGGAGTTGGGGTGCGGAGTGGAAAATGCTGGCTAAAAATAAGCATAAAGAGTGGACAATTCAACCAAAAAAAACAACATGAACTTGGCTTTGTTACCTCCTTGCCAGAATTAGTTAAATTCCCACCTGTCTTTCCCTGCACAGGCTGTCCCCATTATTACATTCATAAATCAGTGTCAGGGTTCCAATTATCCAATGCATTATAAAATAAGGAGTGTAAGATTCACTGTAAAACTCAGGAAAAGGAGTGGAAAATAGTATCCATAGGGTGCCGTTTTCCACCCAAATTTCCCAATGCTAGGACATTGAGTTAACTAGTTCCACATGTTGACCACCCTGGACGGAAAAAAAACATTGTCCTCTCGTAGGTACAGTGCTGATGCTTGCATAGTAGTTAGCTTCAGGCTATTACTCCTTGTTCTTGAATTTGTTGTCGGTACAGACTGTCGATGTAGTTAGGATTTCATGTTTCTATCATATCACAACAAATCCATCTGTCCTCCAGAGTGGTCATGTGCAGCTTCTTAGCCTGTCTTCATGAGGGAGGTGGGCGATGGTTGGCACTAATTTGGTGGCACGCCTCTGGACCTTTTCAAGCTTTGTGATGTCCTTTTGCAGGTATGGGGACCAGGCCTGTATCAGTATTGCAAACTCCATTCTAGGATGTACCAGGGATTTGTATAACTGAGTGACAGTCTCCTCATCCAAACACACTGAGAAAAAAAATCAACTCTACCCTCCTTGGAATACCGTACAACTCTAGGCATTTACACTGCATAACACCACTCTCTCACCGAAAACACCCTTAAACTCTATCACATGGTATTGTTATTACTCCAGTAAACAGCGTTATCGAGCGTGTTCAAAGGGTGTTTGAGCGAAGCGCAGTGTTTTGGGGAATTTGTCTGATGGTGTTGACATAACTCTCTCAGAGGTACTCTCCCTCGGTGTCCTTCTCCCCTCTGAAAACTCTTAACTATCCGACAATAAACTCTCACAACAACTCTGTCCGGAGTTCTCGAGCGTGTTTTTGAGAATAATAGGGCATTTCTGCAGGAGAGTATTTGAGGCGTTCGGCAGCCATTTTTCTTCCCATTTCCTCGCGTGAGGCCGCGGCGTTGATAACGGTAAGCATGTCTGTGATTTATGTTATTTATTTGGTATGTTGTGTGTTGGTTTTATGCATGCTATCTCAGCTTTATATGCAGCTTGTCAGCGAGCAAAGTAACATGAATATAGCAACATAGCCATTATATTTTTGCAGGCTCCTCTGGTGGAGACCGACACACCGCGCAGGCTTCTGGCGGCGGTGAGGCCCGCGTCGTCCGCATGTTT
>JAXIVJ010014912.1:0-5000 GCA_036785665.1 Chirona hameri
CAGACAGACGACAGACAGACGACAGACAGACGACAGACAGACGACAGACAGACGACAGACAGACGACAGACAGACGACAGACAGACGACAGACAGAGACAGACAGAGACAGACAGAGACAGACAGACGACAGACAGAGACAGACAGAGACAGACAGAGACAGACAGAGACAGACAGACGACAGACAGACGACAGACAGAGACAGACAGAGACAGACAGAGACAGACAGAGACAGACAGAGACAGACAGAGACAGACAGAGACAGACAGAGACAGACAGAGACAGACAGAGACAGACAGACAGACAGACAGACAGACCGACAGACAGACCGACAGACAGACCGACAGACAGACCGACAGACAGACCGACAGACAGACCGACAGACAGACCGACAGACAGACCGACAGACAGACCGACAGACAGACCGACAGACAGACCGACAGACAGACCGACAGACAGACCGACAGACAGACCGCGACAGACAGACCGACAGACAGACCGACAGACAGACCGACAGACAGACCGACAGACAGACCGACAGACAGACCGACAGACAGACCGACAGACAGACCGACAGACAGACCGACAGACAGACCGACAGACAGACCGACAGACAGACCGACAGACAGACCGACAGACAGACCGACAGACAGACCGACAGACAGACCGACAGACAGACCGACAGACAGACCGACAGACAGACCGACAGACAGACCGACAGACAGACCGACAGACAGACCGCGACAGACAGACCGACAGACAGACCGACAGACAGACCGACAGACAGACAGACAGACAGACCGACAGACAGACCGACAGACAGACCGACAGACAGACCGACAGACCGACAGACAGACCGACAGACAGACCGACAGACAGACCGACAGACAGACCGACAGACAGACCGACAGACAGACCGACAGACAGACCGACAGACAGACCGACAGACAGACCGACAGACAGACCGACAGACAGACCGACAGACAGACCGACAGACAGACCGACAGACAGACCGACAGACAGACCGACAGACAGACCGACAGACAGACCGACAGACAGACCGACAGACAGACCGACAGACAGACCGACAGACAGACCGACAGACAGACCGACAGACAGACCGACAGACAGACCGACAGACAGACCGACAGACAGACCGACAGACAGACCGACAGACAGACCGACAGACAGACCGACAGACAGACCGACAGACAGACCGACAGACAGACCGACAGACAGACCGACAGACAGACCGACAGACAGACCGACAGACAGACCGACAGACAGACCGACAGACAGACCGACAGACAGACCGACAGACAGACCGACAGACAGACCGACAGACAGACCGACAGACAGACCGACAGACAGACCGACAGACAGACCGACAGACAGACCGACAGACAGACCGACAGACAGACCGACAGACAGACCGACAGACAGACCGACAGACAGACCGACAGACAGACCGACAGACAGACCGACAGACAGACCGACAGACAGACCGACAGACAGACCGACAGACAGACCGACAGACAGACCGACAGACAGACCGACAGACAGACCGACAGACAGACCGACAGACAGACCGACAGACAGACCGACAGACAGACCGACAGACAGACCGACAGACAGACCGACAGACAGACCGACAGACAGACCGACAGACAGACCGACAGACAGACCGACAGACAGACCGACAGACAGACCGACAGACAGACCGACAGACAGACCGACAGACAGACCGACAGACAGACCGACAGACAGACCGACAGACAGACCGACAGACAGACCGACAGACAGACCGACAGACAGACCGACAGACAGACCGACAGACAGACCGACAGACAGACCGACAGACAGACCGACAGACAGACCGACAGACAGACCGACAGACAGACCGACAGACAGACCGACAGACAGACCGACAGACAGACCGACAGACAGACCGACAGACAGACCGACAGACAGACCGACAGACAGACCGACAGACAGACCGACAGACAGACCGACAGACAGACCGACAGACAGACCGACAGACAGACCGACAGACAGACCGACAGACAGACCGACAGACAGACCGACAGACAGACCGACAGACAGACCGACAGACAGACCGACAGACAGACCGACAGACAGACCGACAGACAGACCGACAGACAGACCGACAGACAGACCGACAGACAGACCGACAGACAGACCGACAGACAGACCGACAGACAGACCGACAGACAGACCGACAGACAGACCGACAGACAGACCGACAGACAGACCGACAGACAGACCGACAGACAGACCGACAGACAGACCGACAGACAGACCGACAGACAGACCGACAGACAGACCGACAGACAGACCGACAGACAGACCGACAGACAGACCGACAGACAGACCGACAGACAGACCGACAGACAGACCGACAGACAGACCGACAGACAGACCGACAGACAGACCGACAGACAGACCGACAGACAGACCGACAGACAGACCGACAGACAGACCGACAGACAGACCGACAGACAGACCGACAGACAGACCGACAGACAGACCGACAGACAGACCGACAGACAGACCGACAGACAGACCGACAGACAGACCGACAGACAGACCGACAGACAGACCGACAGACAGACCGACAGACAGACCGACAGACAGACCGACAGACAGACCGACAGACAGACCGACAGACAGACCGACAGACAGACCGACAGACAGACCGACAGACAGACCGACAGACAGACCGACAGACAGACCGACAGACAGACCGACAGACAGACCGACAGACAGACCGACAGACAGACCGACAGACAGACCGACAGACAGACCGACAGACAGACCGACAGACAGACCGACAGACAGACCGACAGACAGACCGACAGACAGACCGACAGACAGACCGACAGACAGACCGACAGACAGACCGACAGACAGACCGACAGACAGACCGACAGACAGACCGACAGACAGACCGACAGACAGACCGACAGACAGACCGACAGACAGACCGACAGACAGACCGACAGACAGACCGACAGACAGACCGACAGACAGACCGACAGACAGACCGACAGACAGACCGACAGACAGACCGACAGACAGACCGACAGACAGACCGACAGACAGACCGACAGACAGACCGACAGACAGACCGACAGACAGACCGACAGACAGACCGACAGACAGACCGACAGACAGACCGACAGACAGACCGACAGACAGACCGACAGACAGACCGACAGACAGACCGACAGACAGACCGACAGACAGACCGACAGACAGACCGACAGACAGACCGACAGACAGACCGACAGACAGACCGACAGACAGACCGACAGACAGACCGACAGACAGACCGACAGACAGACCGACAGACAGACCGACAGACAGACCGACAGACAGACCGACAGACAGACCGACAGACAGACCGACAGACAGACCGACAGACAGACCGACAGACAGACCGACAGACAGACCGACAGACAGACCGACAGACAGACCGACAGACCGACAGACAGACCGACAGACAGACCGACAGACAGACCGACAGACAGACCGACAGACAGACCGACAGACAGACCGACAGACAGACCGACAGACAGACCGACAGACAGACCGACAGACAGACCGACAGACAGACCGACAGACAGACCGACAGACAGACCGACAGACAGACCGACAGACAGACCGACAGACAGACCGACAGACAGACCGACAGACAGACCGACAGACAGACCGACAGACAGACCGACAGACAGACCGACAGACAGACCGACAGACAGACCGACAGACAGACCGACAGACAGACCGACAGACAGACCGACAGACAGACCGACAGACAGACCGACAGACAGACCGACAGACAGACCGACAGACAGACCGACAGACAGACCGACAGACAGACCGACAGACAGACCGACAGACAGACCGACAGACAGACCGACAGACAGACCGACAGACAGACCGACAGACAGACCGACAGACAGACCGACAGACAGACCGACAGACAGACCGACAGACAGACCGACAGACAGACCGACAGACAGACCAGACAGACCGACAGACAGACCGACAGACAGACCGACAGACAGACCGACAGACAGACCGACAGACAGACCGACAGACAGACCGACAGACAGACCGACAGACAGACCGACAGACAGACCGACAGACAGACCGACAGACAGACCGACAGACAGACCGACAGACAGACCGACAGACAGACCGACAGACAGACCGACAGACAGACCGACAGACAGACCGACAGACAGACCGACAGACAGACCGACAGACAGACCGACAGACAGACCGACAGACAGACCGACAGACAGACCGACAGACCGACAGACGACAGACCGACAGACCGACAGACCGACAGACCGACAGACCGACAGACCGACAGACCGACAGACCGACAGACCGACAGACCGACAGACCGACAGACCGACAGACCGACAGACCGACAGACCGACAGACCGACAGACCGACAGACCGACAGACCGACAGACCGACAGACCGACAGACCGACAGACCGACAGACCGACAGACCGACAGACCGACAGACCGACAGACCGACAGACCGACAGACCGACAGACCGACAGACCGACAGACCGACAGACCGACAGACCGACAGACCGACAGACCGACAGACCGACAGACCGACAGACCGACAGACCGACAGACCGACAGACCGACAGACCGACAGACCGACAGACCGACAGACCGACCGACAGACAGACAGACAGACAGACAGACCGACAGACCGACAGACAGACAGACCGACAGACAGACCGACAGACAGACCGACAGACAGACCGACAGACAGACAGACCGACAGACAGACCGACCGACAGACCGACAGACAGACAGACCGACAGACAGACCGACAGACCGACAGACAGACAGACAGACCGACAGACAGACAGACCGACAGACAGACCGACAGACAGACCGACAGACAGACCGACAGACAGACCGACAGACAGACCGACAGACAGACCGAC
>JAXIVJ010014912.1:22500-27500 GCA_036785665.1 Chirona hameri
GACCGACAGACAGACCGACAGACAGACAGACCGACAGACAGACCGACAGACAGACCGACAGACAGACCGACAGACAGACCGACAGACAGACCGACAGACAGACCGACAGACAGACCGACAGACAGACCGACAGACAGACCGACAGACAGACCGACAGACAGACCGACAGACAGACCGACAGACAGACCGACAGACAGACCGACAGACAGACCGACAGACAGACCGACAGACAGACCGACAGACAGACCGACAGACAGACCGACAGACAGACCGACAGACAGACCGACAGACAGACCGACAGACAGACCGACAGACAGACCGACAGACAGACCGACAGACAGACCGACAGACAGACCGACAGACAGACCGACAGACAGACCGACAGACAGACCGACAGACAGACCGACAGACAGACAGACCGACAGACAGACCGACAGACAGACCGACAGACAGACCGACAGACAGACAGACCGACAGACAGACAGACCGACAGACAGACCGACAGACAGACCGACAGACAGACCGACAGACAGACCGACAGACAGACAGACAGACCGACAGACAGACAGACCGACAGACAGACAGACCGACAGACAGACAGACCGACAGACAGACAGACCGACAGACAGACAGACCGACAGACAGACAGACCGACAGACAGACAGACCGACAGACAGACAGACCGACAGACAGACAGACCGACAGACAGACAGACAGACCGACAGACAGACCGACAGACAGACAGACAGACCGACAGACAGACAGACCGACAGACAGACAGACCGACAGACAGACAGACCGACAGACAGACAGACCGACAGACAGACAGACCGACAGACAGACAGACCGACAGACAGACAGACCGACAGACAGACAGACCGACAGACAGACAGACCGACAGACAGACAGACCGACAGACAGACAGACCGACCGACAGACAGACCGACAGACAGACAGACCGACAGACAGACAGACCGACAGACAGACAGACCGACAGACAGACAGACCGACAGACAGACAGACCGACAGACAGACAGACCGACAGACAGACAGACCGACAGACAGACAGACCGACAGACAGACAGACCGACAGACAGACAGACCGACAGACAGACAGACCGACAGACAGACAGACAGACCGACAGACAGACAGACAGACCGACAGACAGACAGACAGACAGACAGACAGACAGACAGACCGACAGACAGACAGACCGACAGACAGACAGACAGACCGACAGACAGACAGACCGACAGACAGACAGACCGACAGACAGACCGACAGACAGACAGACCGACAGACAGACCGACAGACAGACCGACAGACAGACCGACAGACAGACCGACAGACCGACAGACAGACCGACAGACCGACAGACCGACAGACCGACAGACCGACAGACAGACCGACCGACAGACAGACCGACAGACAGACAGACAGACCGACAGACAGACCGACAGACAGACCGACAGACAGACCGACAGACAGACCGACAGACAGAGACCGACAGACAGACCGACAGACAGACCGACAGACAGACCGACAGACAGACCGACAGACAGACCGACAGACAGACCGACAGACAGACAGACCGACAGACAGACCGACAGACAGACCGACAGACAGACCGACAGACAGACCGACAGACAGACCGACAGACAGATCAAGAGCCGACAGACAGACCGACAACCGACAGACAGACCGACAGACAGACAGACCGACAGACAGACCGACAGACAGACCGACAGACAGACCGACAGACAGACCGACAGACAGACCGACAGACAGACCGACAGACAGACCGACAGACAGACCGACAGACAGACCGACAGACAGACCGACAGACAGACCGACAGACAGACCGACAGACAGACCGACAGACAGACCGACAGACAGACCGACAGACAGACCGACAGACAGACCGACAGACAGACCGACAGACAGACCGACAGACAGACCGACAGACAGACCGACAGACAGACCGACAGACAGACCGACAGACAGACCGACAGACAGACCAACAGACAGACCGACAGACAGACCGACAGACAGACCGACAGACAGACCGACAGACAGACCGACAGACAGACCGACAGACAGACCGACAGACAGACCGACAGACAGACCGACAGACAGACCGACAGACAGACCGACAGACAGACCGACAGACAGACCGACAGACAGACCGACAGACAGACCGACAGACAGACCGACAGACAGACCGACAGACAGACCGACAGACAGACCGACAGACCGACCGACAGACCGACCGACAGACCGACCGACAGACCGACCGACCGACAGACCGACCGACAGACCGACCGACAGACCGACCGACAGACCGACCGACAGACCGACCGACAGACCGACCGACAGACCGACCGACAGACCGACAGACCGACAGACCGACAGACCGACAGACCGACAGACCGACAGACCGACAGACCGACAGACCGACAGACCGACAGACCGACAGACCGACAGACCGACAGACCGACAGACCGACAGACCGACAGACCGACAGACCGACAGACCGACAGACCGACAGACCGACAGACCGACAGACCGACAGACCGACAGACCGACAGACCGACAGACCGACAGACCGACAGACCGACAGACCGACAGACCGACAGACCGACAGACCGACAGACCGACAGACCGACAGACCGACAGACCGACAGACCGACAGACCGACAGACCGACAGACCGACAGACCGACAGACCGACAGACCGACAGACCGACAGACCGACAGACCGACAGACCGACAGACCGACAGACCGACAGACAGACAGACAGACCGACAGACCGACAGACAGACAGACAGACAGACAGACAGACAGACAGACAGACCGACAGACAGACCGACAGACAGACCGACAGACCGACAGACAGACCGACAGACAGACCGACAGACAGACAGACCGACAGACAGACCGACAGACAGACCGACAGACAGACCGACAGACAGACCGACAGACAGACCGACAGACAGACCGACAGACAGACCGACAGACAGACCGACAGACAGACCGACAGACAGACCGACAGACAGACCGACAGACAGACCGACAGACAGACCGACAGACAGACCGACAGACAGACCGACAGACAGACCGACAGACAGACCGACAGACAGACCGACAGACAGACCGACAGACAGACCGACAGACAGACCGACAGACAGACCGACAGACAGACCGACAGACAGACCGACAGACAGACCGACAGACAGACCGACAGACAGACCGACAGACAGACCGACAGACAGACCGACAGACAGACCGACAGACAGACCGACAGACAGACCGACAGACAGACCGACAGACAGACCGACAGACAGACCGACAGACAGACCGACATACAGACCGACAGACAGACCGACAGACAGACCGACAGACAGACCGACAGACAGACCGACAGACAGACCGACAGACAGACCGACAGACCGACAGACAGACCGACAGACAGACCGACAGACAGACCGACAGACAGACCGACAGACAGACCGACAGACAGACCGACAGACAGACCGACAGACAGACCGACAGACAGACCGACAGACAGACAGACCGACAGACAGACCGACAGACAGACCGACAGACAGACCGACAGACAGACCGACAGACAGACCGACAGACAGACCGACAGACAGACCGACAGACAGACCGACAGACAGACCGACAGACAGACAGACAGACAGACCGACAGACAGACCGACAGACAGACCGACAGACAGACCGACAGACAGACCGACAGACAGACCGACAGACAGACCGACAGACAGACCGACAGACAGACCGACAGACAGACCGACAGACAGACCGACAGACAGACCGACAGACAGACCGACAGACAGACCGACAGACAGACCGACAGACAGACCGACAGACAGACCGACAGACAGACCGACAGACAGACCGACAGACAGACCGACAGACAGACCGACAGACAGACCGACAGACAGACCGACAGACAGACCGACAGACAGACCGACAGACAGACCGACAGACAGACCGACAGACAGACCGACAGACAGACCGACAGACAGACCGACAGACAGACCGACAGACAGACCGACAGACAGACCGACAGACAGACCGACAGACAGACCGACAGACAGACCGACAGACAGACCGACAGACAGACCGACAGACAGACCGACAGACAGACCGACAGACAGACCGACAGACAGACCGACAGACAGACCGACAGACAGACCGACAGACAGACCGACAGACAGACCGACAGACAGACCGACAGACAGACCGACAGACAGACCGACAGACAGACCGACAGACAGACCGACAGACAGACCGACAGACAGACCGACAGACAGACCGACAGACAGACCGACAGACAGACCGACAGACAGACCGACAGACAGACCGACAGACAGACCGACAGACAGACCGACAGACAGACCGACAGACAGACCGACAGACAGACCGACAGACAGACCGACAGACAGACCGACAGACAGACCGACAGACAGACCGACAGACAGACCGACAGACAGACCGACAGACAGACCGACAGACAGACCGACAGACAGACCGACAGACAGACCGACAGACAGACCGACAGACAGACCGACAGACAGACCGACAGACAGACCGACAGACAGACCGACAGACAGACCGACAGACAGACCGACAGACAGACCGACAGACAGACCGACAGACAGACCGACAGACAGACCGACAGACAGACCGACAGACAGACCGACAGACAGACCGACAGACAGACCGACAGACAGACCGACAGACAGACCGACAGACAGACCGACAGACAGACCGACAGACAGACCGACAGACAGACCGACAGACAGACCGACAGACAGACCGACAGACAGACCGACAGACAGACCGACAGACAGACCGACAGACAGACCGACAGACAGACCGACAGACAGACCGACAGACAGACCGACAGACAGACAGACCGACAGACAGACCGACAGACAGACCGACAGACCGACAGACCGACAGACCGACA
>JAXIVJ010014913.1:5000-22500 GCA_036785665.1 Chirona hameri
GGACGACACCCAGACGAGGCGAGTCTGGGACGACACGGGAACGAGACAAGTCTGGGACGGCACCCAGACGAGGAAAGTCTGGGACGACACGGGGACGAGGCAAGTCTGGGACGACACCCAGACGAGGAAAGTCTGGGACGACACGGGAACGAGACGAGTATGGGACGACACGGGGACGAGACGAGTCTGGGACGACACGGGGACGAGGCGAGTCTGGGACGACACGGGTACGAGGCGAGTCTGAGACGACACCCAGACGAGGCGAGTCTGGGACGACACGGGAACGAGACAAGTCTGGGACGACACCCAGACGAGGAAAGTCTGGGACGACACGGGAACGAGACGAGTATGGGACGACACGGGGACGAGACGAGTCTGGGGCGACACGGGAACGAGACGAGTCTTGGACGACACGGGGACGAGGCAAGTCTGGGACGACACGGGAACGAGGCGAGTCTGAGACGACACCCAGACGAGGCAAGTCTGGGACGACACGGGGACGAGGCGAGTCTGAGACGACACCCAGACGAGGAAAGTCTGGGACGACACGGGAACTAGACGAGTATGGGACGCACGGGGACGAGACGAGTCTGAGGAGACACGGGAACGAGACGAGTCTGGGACGACACGGGGACGAGGCGGGTCTGGGACGACACGGGAACGAGGCGAGTCTGGGACGACACGGGAACGAGGCGAGTCTGGGACGACACCCAGACGAGGCAAGTCTGGGACGACACGGGAACGAGACGAGTCTGGGACGCACGGGGACGAGACGAGTCTGGGGCGACACAGGAACGAGACGAGTCTGGGACGACACGGGGACGAGGCGAGTCTGGGACGACACGGGAACGAGGCGAGTCTGGGACGACACGGGAACAAGGCGAGTCTGGGACGACACCCAGACGAGGCAAGTCTGGGACGACACGGGAACGAGACGAGTCTGGGACGCACGGGGACGAGACGAGTCTGGGGCGACACGGGAGCGAGACGAGTCTGGGACGACACGGGAACGAGACGAGTCTGGGACGACACGGGGACGAGGCAAGTCTGGGACGACACGGGGACGAGGCGAGTCTGGGACGACACGGGGACGAGGCGAGTCTGGGACGACACGGGAAGGAGGCGAGTCTGGGACGACACGGGAACGAGGCGAGTCTGGGACGACACGGGAACGAGGCGAGTCTGGGACGACACCCAGACGAGGCAAGTCTGGGACGACACGGGAACGAGGCGAGTCTGGGGCGACTCAAGCGAATCGACTTGCGAGCGAAGCGAGTGCGCCGCGCGTACTCACAGATCAGTGGTGGTTCGGGCGGAACTATCGGCTGACGTCACGGCACAACTGACGGCCGGGCGTCTGAAGGCTGACGGGCGGGCTGCGTCTCCGCTATCTATCTCTGCAGCCGCTGCACGCCGGCCGCCACTGCATACTGTAGTCTGCACCATCGGCCGCCGGGGGCCGCCACTGCACCAGCTGCACCGCTGGCCAGTCCCGGCACACGGCAGGTGCAGCGCTGACCAGTCAGAGTCGACCGGGCAGAGCGGCGCCGCGCCTCGCCCCAGCCGGTCCGAAATGGCGCACCTCCGGCCGCTGCCGCTGTTGCCGCTGCTGCTGCTGCTACTGCCGCTGCCGCTGCTGCTGGTGGTGGCTGTCACGGCGGAGGTCAGCAGCAGCGGACCGAGCCGCCACCCAGAGCTCATCTGCTACTACGGCTCCTGGGCTCGGATCAGGGAAGGTAGGACCTGATACTACAACTCCTGGGCTCGGATCAGGGAAGGTAGGACAGGACCTGGTAGTACAGCTCATGGGCTCGACTCAGGGAAGGTAGGACCTGATACTACAACTCCTGGGCTCGGATCAGGGAAGGTAGGACAGGACCTGGTAGTACAGCTCATGGGCTCGACTCAGGGAAGGTAGGACCTGATACTACAACCCCTGGGCTCGGATCAGGGAAGGTAGGACAGGACCTGGTAGTACAGCTCATGGGCTCGACTCAGGGAAGGTAGGACCTGATACTACAACTCCTGGGCTCGGATCAGGGAAGGTAGGACAGGACCTGGTAGTACAGCTCATGGGCTCGACTCAGGGAAGGTAGGACCTAATACTCCAACTCCTGGGCTCGGATCAGGGAAGGTAGGACAGGACCTGGTAGTACAGCTCATGGGCTCGACTCAGGGAAGGTAGGACCTAATACTACAACTCCTGGGCTCGGATCAGGGAAGGTAGGACAGGACCTGGTAGTACAGCTCATGGGCTCGACTCAGGGAAGGTAGGACCTGATACTCCTGGGCCCGGCTCAAGGAAGGTAGGACCCAGGCACGTAGCCAAGGGGGGGGGGACGGCGGCGGGTGCGGCCGCCCCCCCCCCCCCCCCCCCCTATCCCCCCCCCCCCCCCTGGAAGTCAGGAGGGCCCTTTTCGGCGCGCTGTGCGCGCCGAGAAGGGCCGACGAGACCGCGCGAGGCGCGATATCATGTGCTCTTTACCACGCGTAGCGTGGTCTTTGGAGAGTTTAGAGCACTTCAGAGGCTCTTTAGGGACACCACTCTCTGAAAGACCAGAGGGCCCCTTGAACGTTCAAAAGAGCCCTGTGCATGTCAGAGGGACCCCTGACCAGGCCGAAAGGGCCCCTGAGCTGGTCAGGGGCCCCCTGAACACGTCGAATGGCCCCTAGCCAGCACAGAGGGGCCACTGGGCAGGTCGAGAGGCCCTGGGCATGTCGGCAGAGCGACAAAGTGGCCAGCGCAGTCCCCTGCCCGGTCATAAGGGCCCCTGAGCAGGTTGGAGGGCCCCTGTCAGACCAGAGGGCCCCTGGGAAGTTAAAAGGGCCCCTGTGCAGGTCACAGGGGCCCCTGACCAGACCGAAAGGGCCCCTAGGTCGGTCAGACCCACTCTGGCAATGGGGGCCCACTCTGCCCTTCAGAAGGTCCCTCTGGCTTCACGACGACGACCACTCTCGCTTTCAGAGGGCTCCTTCTGACCTCCAGAGGGCCGCCTCCGGCTTCCAAAGGGCACCATGTGGCCTCCAGAGGGCATATTCTGACCTCCAAAGGGCCCACTCCGGCCTCCACCTCCAGAGGGTCCACCGCTGCCGCCACCTTCAGAGGGCCCACTTCAGCCTCCAGAGGGCCCACTTCAGCCTCCAGAGGGCCATCTCTGACCTCTATATGGGCCTCTCCAGCCTCTATAGGGCCCCTCTGGATATCATTGGGTCCCTCTGGCGTCCAGAGGGCCCACTCTGACATACAGGAGGACCACCACTCTGACCTCCAGAGGCATCACACTCACCACCATAGGGCCCCCCTTCATGGGCCTTTGGAGGGGCATGGCCCGCACCCCCCCCCCCCCCTTGCGACCGCCACTGGTCTCAGGGGCCCTCTGTCGGTCCCAGGGGCTCTCTGTCGGTCTGAGGGGACACTGTGTCGGTCTGGGGACCCTTGGTAGGCCTGAGGGGTCCTATGTCGGCCTGACGAATCCTCTATCGGCCTGAAAGGTCCTCTGGCCGCCTGATGGGCCCTCTGACTGCCTGAGGGGCCCTCTGTCAGCATGAAGGGGCCTCTGTCGGCCTGAGGGACCTTATGTCGGCCTGAGGGGCCTTCTTTCGGCCTGAGGGGCCTTCTGTCGGCCTGAAGGCCCTCGGTCGGCTTGAGGGAGCATTTGGTCGACTGGAGAGGCTTTGGTCAGCTTGAAGGGCCTCGGTCGGCTTTGGGAGTCATTTGACGGCCTGAGGGACCTCTGTCGGCCTGAAGGGGCCATCTGTTGGCCCGTGGGGCCTTCGGTCAGCTTGAGGGGCATTCGTTTGGCTTGAGAGACCTCAGTCGGCCTAAGGGGTTCTAGGTCGGTTTAAGGGGCCGTAAGTGTGCATCTGCATATTCAGTGCGCGATTTACCCATCATCGGCGCTTGCTGGTCTGTTGAACGGCAGCCGAGTGTCCTGAGGACGAAACATGTTTTCAAAAGGTGGATTTAAGGTAGTCAGGAATTCATTTTATCGAAAAACAGAAAATGACGAAGTTGTTCAGAATTGTTTACTACATCGATCCACCCTCGCAATTTGCAAAATCGGGAATTAATGTTGACGGCCATGCCTAACATCCAGGGCATAGAACTCAAAAATTTCGCGCCGCTTCGCGGCGCAATTTGTTTAAGAGTCTTGAGTTTAAAAATATTCCAAGTTGGCATAGAACTCCAGCTAGTAAAAGCTGGTATGGCCCATGCCATACCTGTCATACTGCATTTTCCATCCTTGTAACGTACCTTTTCATCCGTTTTGTTTGGCCCCTTCCACACTTGGGAAGGGGCTCTTTTAAAGGAAATAGTAAGGTGTGCGTTATTGGTCTGCGCATGCTCCATGCAGTGCTGGCACTTTCAGATGGTACGGTATATCATATATGCGCCGCATTTCTTCGCCGAAAAGTCAAATATCTTCGGCTGGAGAGTCTTTTCAGACAAGAACAGTTGCAGATAGGGATTTCTCAACACGGGCTACAAAACTGCTATTTCAGTTAAAAACCCCATGTTGAAGGTGAACTATTTCCTTTAACGCTCGGGAAGGGGGCCCTTTCGAGGCGCCGCCCCTCTCCCTCCCTGGACGAAATCCTGGATACTGGTAGGACCTGGTACTACAGCTCTGGGGCAAGAAAATAAGGAAAAAAATTATCAGATCTGCGGATCGGCTTGGTGGACAGTGCGTTGTGGTACTTGTCTTCAGAAGGAAGACTATCGAAGCCATGCGCGTCTCTTTCAAAATTACCTTATTAAATGGTGTTCACCATGTGTGACCCGGTGTGAACCCTGTGTGACCCGGTATGACCCCTTGTGACCCGGTATGACCCATGTGCGACCCGGTATGACCCCTGTGTGACCCGGTATGAGCCATGTGTGACCCGGTATGACCCCTGTGTGACCCGGTATGACCCATTGTGACCCGGTATGAGGCCTGTGTGACCCGGTATGACCCGGTATGAGCCCTGTGTGACCCGGTATGACCCCTTGTGATCCGGTATGACCCCTTGTGACCCGGTATGACCCCTTGTGACTCTTCTCCCCGCTGCGCCAGGGGACGGCCGCGTCACCGTCGACCAGCTGGACCCCTCGCTCTGCACCACGCTGGTGTTCGCGTTCGCGCGGCTGGACAACCAGCGCTGGACGCTGTTACACTCGCGGCCGGACCAGCTGCTCTTCTATAGGCAGCTGACCGCGCTGCGGCGCCGCTGGCCGAGCCTGCGCACCGAGCTCGCCGTCGGAGGTTGGAACGACTCGCGCCGCGCCGACTACGCCGCGATGGCCGCCAACGCCACCGGCCGCGCCGCGTTCGCCGCCAGCGCCGCCGCCGCGCTGGAGAAGTTCGGTTTTGACGGCCTGCACCTGGACTGGGAGTTTCCGTCGGGCAGTAGGCAGCGGCGTGACTTCAGCACGCTGCTGGCGGCGCTGCGGGCCGAGTTGACGCCGCGCGGCCGCCGGCTGAGCGTGGCCGTGCCGCCCGGGGCGTACCAGGCGCAGAGTTCGTTCGAAATGGGCGTGGTGGCGCGGCTGGCCGACCGGCTGCTGCTGATGGCATATGACATGCACGGCGGCTGGACGCCGACGGCGGCCGACCACCACGCGCCGCTGCGGCCGCGCTCTATCGACTTCAGCGGCCTGGACGCCCGCTCGGCGGTACGGCTGTGGCGCGCTGCCGGCGCCGCCGCCGACAAGATCGTGCTGGGCGTGCCGCTGTACGGTCGCGGCTGGCTGGTGGAGGGGCCGGCCGGACCGCCGCCGCTCGTGGCCCGCAGCGTCGCCCCAGCCGGACCGCTCACCGCCGAGCCCGGCGTCCTCAGCTACCTCGAGATCTGCTCCAACGTGCTGCACCGCGGCTGGAGCTCCCACCAGGTCAGCAAAGGGAGGGCCATCCTGCTTCAGTATCTGGAGCTCCCACCAGGTCAGCAAAGGGAGGGCCAGCTTGCTTCAGTATCTGGAGCTCCCACCAGGTCAGGACAAGGGCCCACCCTGCTTCAGTCGCTGGAGCTCCCACCAGGTCAGGACAAGGAGGGCCACCCTGCTGCAGTAGCTGGAGCTCCCACCAGGTCAGGACAAGGAGGGCCACCCTGCTGCAGTAGCTGGAGCTCCCACCAGGTCAGGACAAGAAGGGCCACCCTGCTTCAGTATCTGGAGCTCCCACCAGGTCAGGACAGGGAGGGCCACCCTGCTTCAGTATCTGGAGCTCCCACCAGGTCAGCACGGTCAGGGCCAGGGAAGGAATTGGGTTATCAGTCCACAGCTACAGGTGTTATTCCGCCGCCTTTGATGACGTAACCGCTAAAAACTCATTCCCGACTTCAATTCGGTCACTAATACCAGATTAACACACCAGCTTGCAGGCATTAGTGTTCGCTGCGTGCTGACACCACAAGGTCGTGTCTGCGCCTCTGTATGTGTATTTATCTGATATCGTGAGCCGTCGGTCACCCGGGCAGGTCGGCAGGTGGGGGCACGTTCCGGTTCGGTCTGCGGTTACCGGTTACACCGCACACCTGCTGCTGTGGCTTCAGTCGGTCACGGGACCGCTCCGTACCCTCATCATGGTGGCCCGGTTCGTGGCCGCTCCGTACCCTCATCATGGTGGCCCGGTTCGTGGCCGCTCCGTACCCTCACCATGGTGGCCCGGTTCGTGGCCGCTCCGTACCCTCATCATGGTGGCCCGGTTCGTGGCCGCTCCGTACCCTCACCATGGTGGCCCGGTTCGTGGCCGCTCCGTACCCTCGCCATGGTGGCCCGGTTCGTGGCCGCTCCATACCCTCACCATGGTGGCTCGGTTCGTGGCCGCTCCGTACCCCCACAATGGTGGCCCGGTTCGTTGCCGCTCCGTACCCTCACCATGGTGGCCAGGTTCGTTGCCGCTCCGTACCCTCACCATGGTGGCCCGGTTCGTGGCCGCTCCGTACCATCACCATGGTGGCCCGGTTCGTGGCCGCTCCGTACCCTCACCATGGTGGCCCGGTGCGTGGCCGCTCCGTACCCTCACCATGGTGGCCCGGTTCGTGGCCGCTCCGTACCCTCACCATGGTGGCCCGGTTCGTGGCCAGCCACACCGCAGCCGGGCCCCTGTGCCGGCCGATACCATGTACCGGCTCACCGGGGGACCGACGCACGGTATCCGGGACACGGTGAGCGGCACCGACCTCACCTTCCCGGCTCCCTAGCCTTTATCGTACGCTCCGAATGAACGGCTCAGCTCAGCAAACTCCCATCACATTAAATATCGTCCCGTTTAACACCACCAAGGGTAGGTATGATGACTCCCCTTACTGAGGTTTGACCAGCATGTGTCGCCACTGCATCTCACATATGGTGAATCCCTCTGCCACACAGCGGCTGAATTGCCGTCCTGACACCCACCAGTCTCACCGAGCGCAGATAACATACGGAGACCTCCCCGCCCGGCAGCTGCTGGACGAAGGCCGGCCGTATGGGGCGGTCGCCGTCGGCGAGGGCCAGTGGTTCGGCTATGACGACGAGCACATGGTGGCCGAGAAGACGAGGATGGCTATGGAGCTCGGTCTGGCCGGGGTGTTCGTCTGGGACATCGCCTTGGATGACGTCAGGTGAGCGGTGTGCGTCCTGGATGACGTCAGGTGAGCGGTGTGTTCGCACAAGATGACGTCAGGTGAGGGTGTGCGTCCTGGATGACGTCAGGTGAGCGGTGTGCGTCCTGGATGACGTCAGGTGAGGGTGTGTTCGCACATGATGACGTCAGGTGAGGGTGTGCGTCCTGGATGACGTCAGGTGAGGGTGTGCGTCCTGGATGACGTCAGGTGAGCGGTGTGCGTCCTGGATGACGTCAGGTGAGCGGTGTGCGTCCTGGATGACGTCAGGTGAGGGTGTGCGTCCTGGATGACGTCAGGTGAGCGGTGTGCGTCCTGGATGACGTCAGGTGAGGGTGTGTTCGCACAGGATGACGTCAGGTGAGGGTGTGCGTCCTGGATGACGTCAGGTGAGGGTGTGTTCGCACAGGATGACGTCAGGATGACGGTGAGGGTATGTTCTCCCTGGGAACGTCGGTGAAATATGTTGACCAGGACACCATGACACGGTGCTGACATAAACAGTCAACTCCTCATATTGATTTATTGCTGACCAAGACGCGTTTCGTATTAATAACATATTCAGTTGGTCATTCCAAATGGGAAGAAGTTATTCATACGAAACCCGTCTTGGTCAGCAATAAATTAATATGAGGAGTTGACTGTTTATTGATATGTCAATATGAACGTCAACTGTGCTGACAGCTGTATATGTGTGTGTCCTGGTTGCAGAGGGCTCTGCTCGCCGCGGCCGTTCACGCTGACAAACATCATCAAACAGACGCTGGCGAACCTGACTGACTCGCCCCGGTCGGACCCGGCCCAGGCCGACCTGACGCCGCTGGATGAGAAGGCAGTTCCGCCCAGCTCCAACGCCATCCCCGTGGTCCGGTGAAACCACCGAGAGGCCGCCGCTCTGCAGTCCAGTGCTGCATATCCAATACAATGTTCACCTGTCATGTTCATTGCTCATAACAAATACACTGTCATTTGTAAACATGGCCGGATCGTGGGTTAACCGTGCCGCCGGGCGTACGTCAGAAGAAGTACCGCCGGATAGTGCGTTGTACCGGAGCCGCTCGGTCCCTGTCGGGGTGGCAGTACCGCCGGATAGTGCGCTGTACCGGAGCCGCTCGGTCCCTGTCGCGGTGGCAGTACCGCCGGATAGTGCGCTGTACCGGAGCCGCTCGGTCCCTGTCGGAGTGGCAGTACCGCCGGATAGTGCGCTGTACCGGAGCCGCTCGGTCTCTGTCGGGGTGGCAGTACCGCCGGATAGTGCGCTGTACCAGAGCCGCTCGGTCCCTGTCGCGGTGGCAGTACCGCCGGATAGTGCGCTGTACCGGAGCCGCTCGGTCCCTGTCGCGGTGGCAGTACCGCCGGATAGTGCGCTGTACCGGAGCCGCTCGGTCCCTGTCGCGGTGGCAGTACCGCCGGATAGTGCGCTGTACCGGAGCCGCTCGGTCTCCGTCAGGGTGGCAGTACCGCCGGATAGTGCGCTGTACCGGAGCCGCTCGGTCCCTGTCGGAGTGGCAGTACCGCCGGATAGTGCGCTGTACCGGAGCCGCTCGGTCTCTGTCGGGGTGGCAGTACCGCCGGATAGTGCGTTGTACCGGAGCCGCTCGGTCTCTGTCGGGGTGGCAGTACCGCCGGATAGTGCGTTGTACCGGAGCCGCTCGGTCCCTGTCGCGGTGGCAGTACCGCCGGATAGTGAGCTGTACCGGAGCCCCTCGGTCTCTGTCGGAGTGGCAGTACCGCCGGACGCCCGGACAGCCGATCACTCGGCTCTGTGGAGGGCTGAGAGCCAGTCTTCGCTGCAGAGTACACTGACCGGCCTGGGAGCCAGCCGCGGCCGGCCGGCCGTCCCGCAGGGCGTCTGAGCAGCAGCAGCAGCAGCGAGGCGCGTCTGTCGGCCCGGTGAAAGGTGGGCCGGGTGTGTTGAAAGCTGGCGGCGTCCCACGGGAGGCCGGGCTGCGGTCGCCGGCAGATCACCCACCACGGCAGATCGTCCGCTCGTGATCGTGACGCTACACAGCTGTAACGTTTTCATACTGGTGTTACTGCTGTTCAACACGTGCAGGTCTGCCACAGCCGAAACGGAACTTCGCACGGAGACATACAATCCAGAGTTCAAGCCATATTCATGTATTTGCCACAGCATTAAAACAGCGTTCAGAGCCAACATAACAATCACACAGGAATTGGACAATGCACAGAACCGGTCGCCAGAGAGCCAACAGATGCCAGACGATGCTAATCGAGCCTTACTCCGTGCCGGCTCTATTTGTGCTGCATACTGTCGCCGTTATACGACTACTGCAGATAACAGCTCCCACCAATCATCCTACGGAATATTGGAAGTCCGATATAATATGCATATATGTAACACTGCATATATGTAGCACCACATACTAGGCTAGATTGCATAAATAAAACATCAACTTAGATAAATACGTCATTCTTCTTTGTAAAATAAGGCACAGAACAATCAGGCGATTGAATAAAATCACAAACAAATTGAAACAGCACAAGGCACGCTCTCGTTCTCGAAGCAATACATACTAACCTGAAACGAAACGATGGGGTAACGTAATGGAAGAAGCGCCTTCCGACACCAGCAGCCAGAAACCCCAAATCACACTGGAGACCCACAAACCCGGCACCAGCCGCCGACCGTATCACAGACCGCCTGGGGCTGCTGCGATCACCCGCCTGCACGTGAGCAAAGAAGGGAAGCGCACACCGCACACTTCAAGTACACACGTATACAAACAAAGATCCCTACCAGCACTGCCCTACAGCGCAGGCCATATCTCTGTACAAAATATCCCTATCCGCACTGCCCTACAGCGCAGGCCAGATATCTCTGTATAGATTGTTCAATGCGCTTCTGTCTGCCACGGATTCAGCGTCCCACAACCATTTGAATAAAGCTGCGAACCTGCCCAAATGAATGCATCACCAAAGGAATAAACTACTGACTCGGCAGAGTCACATGTCACAACCGAGTAACCCCTCCTCCGCTCCCCACCAGTACTGCGCCGCTCCCAACACGGAGCACGTGACACAGCTCTGCCGACACTGCTTCACACGCCCGTGACGCTCCAAACACGGAGCACGCGTCATGTACCGCCGACACCGCCTCACGTTCGTGACACGGTACCACTGACATCGCCGACACCGCCTCAAACATCCGTCTCCTTCTCCGAGCAGGTGGTGACGGCGGGCGCGGGGGCGGCGGCGGGGGCGGCTGGAGGCGGCGCTAGATCGTCAGTCGAGGAGAAGTAGGAGCGCAGTCGGAGGCTGTCCTCGATCAGCCCGCCGCCCGGTCCTTGGTGGTCCTCGGTCAGCCCGCCGTCCGGTCCCTGGCGGTCCTCCGTCAGCCGGGTCGTCTCGAGGAAACGGTCCACGGCGGCGGCGGCGGCGGCGGCCTCGCCATCACTGACCGGTCGCCAGCCGCCGTTGATCAGACCGGCCGGCGGTGCCGGGAGCGCCGACTCTGAGGTCCGAGGCGCCGCCGAGGGCTGCGGTGACGCCACAACTCGAGTGGTGTCAGCCACGGACACCTCAGCAGGCACATCATCAGGCACATCAGCAGGCACAGCAGCAGGCACAGCAGCAGGAGCCGCCGGCTTGACAATGTGATCCGCCGCCGTCATGATATGTTCGGCTGATGTCGTGGTGCGATCCACCGGCGTCACAGTATAGCTCGGTGACGTCACGGTATAGCCCGGTGACATCATGGTACGTCCCGGTGACGTCACGTCACCGTTTGCGGGCGCCCGCAGCTGCTGCGCTGGGCTGGGGCCGGCATCTGACGGTGAGTTGTCCGGCGTGGTGATCCCCAGCATGGTCCTGCCAGAAGGCGAATAGAGAACTCTGTTCGACATTCACCAACATTGCGGGATTCATGTACGCATGTATTCAAACTTGTACACTGTGTACACAATAGTGCTATTCATAATCAATCTCACGTGGGAGGACACAGACATGACCGGTAAGTATCAGAACAGAGACGGATCGCCGATGTGACGTGACACCAGAACAAGCCATACGCCGCTACCGCCCCTGGGACGTGACGGACTGGACCGGGGTTATGGGAGGGGACATACGGACTGGACCCGGGTTCTGGGAGGAGACGGACTGGACCCGGGTTCTGGGAGGAGACGGACTGGACCCGGGTTCTGGGAGGAGACGGACTGGACCCGGGTTCTGGGAGGAGACGGACTGGACCCGGGTTCTGGGAGGAGGCGGACTGGACCCGGGTTCTGGGAGGGGGCGGACTGGACCCGGGCTCTGGGAGGAGACGGACTGGACCCGGGTTCTGGAAGGAAAAGGACTGGACCCGGGATCTGGGAGGAGACGGACTGGACCCGGGTTCTGGGAGGGGACAGACGGACTGGACCCGGGTTATGGGAGGGGACAGACGGACTGGACCCGGGTTCTGGGAGGGGGCGGACTGGACCCGGGTTCTGGGAGGAGACGGACTGGACCCGGGTTCTGGGAGGAGACGGACTGGACCCGGGTTATGGGAGGGGGTGGACTGGACCCGGGTTCTGGGAGGGAGCGGACTGGACCCGGGTTCTGGGAGGGGGCGGACTGGACCCGGGTTCTGGGAGGAGACGGACTGGACCCGGGTTCTGGGAGGAGACGGACTGGACCCAGGTTATGGGAGGAGACGGACTGGACCCGGGTTCTGGGAGGAGACGGACTGGACCCGGGTTATGGGAGGGGGCGGACTGGACCCGGGTTCTGGGAGGAGACGGACTGGACCCGGGTTATGGGAGGGGGCGGACTGGACCCGGGTTCTGGGAGGAGACGGACTGGACCCGGGTTATGGGAGGGGGCGGACTGGACCCGGGTTCTGGGAGGAGACGGACTGGACCCGGGTTATGGGAGGGGGCGGACTGGACCCGGGTTCTGGGAGGAGACGGACTGGACCCGGGTTATGGGAGGGGGCGGACTGGACCCAGGTTATGGGAGGAGACGGACTGGACCCGGGTTCTGGGAGGAGACGGACTGGACCCGGGTTATGGGAGGGGGCGGACTGGACCCGGGTTCTGGGAGGAGACGGACTGGACCCGGGTTCTGGGAGGAGACGGACTGGACCCGGGTTCTGGGAGGGGGCGGACTGGACCCGGGTTCTGGGAGGAGACGGACTGGACCCGGGTTCTGGGAGGGGACAGACGGACTGGACCCGGGTTCTGGGAGGGGGCGGACTGGACCCGGGTTCTGGGAGGGGACAGACGGACTGGACCCGGGTTCTGGGAGGAGACGGACTGGACCCGGGTTCTGGGAGGGGACAGACGGACTGGACCCGGGTTATGGGAGGGGACAGACGGACTGGACCCGGGTTCTGGGAGGGGGCGGACTGGACCCGGGTTCTGGGAGGAGACGGACTGGACCCGGGTTCTGGGAGGAGACGGACTGGACCCGGGTTATGGGAGGGGGTGGACTGGACCCGGGTTCTGGGAGGGAGCGGACTGGACCCGGGTTCTGGGAGGGGGCGGACTGGACCCGGGTTCTGGGAGGAGACGGACTGGACCCGGGTTCTGGGAGGAGACGGACTGGACCCAGGTTATGGGAGGAGACGGACTGGACCCGGGTTCTGGGAGGAGACGGACTGGACCCGGGTTATGGGAGAGGGCGGACTGGACCCGGGTTCTGGGAGGAGACGGACTGGACCCGGGTTATGGGAGGGGGCGGACTGGACCCGGGTTCTGGGAGGAGACGGACTGGACCCGGGTTATGGGAGGGGGCGGACTGGACCCGGGTTCTGGGAGGAGACGGACTGGACCCGGGTTATGGGAGGGGCGGACTGGACCCGGGTTCTGGGAGGAGACGGACTGGACCCGGGTTATGGGAGGGGGCGGACTGGACCCAGGTTATGGGAGGAGACGGACTGGACCCGGGTTCTGGGAGGAGACGGACTGGACCCGGGTTATGGGAGGGGGCGGACTGGACCCGGGTTCTGGGAGGAGACGGACTGGACCCGGGTTCTGGGAGGAGACGGGCTGGACCCGGGTTCTGGGAGGGGGCGGACTGGACCCGGGTTCTGGGAGGAGACGGACTGGACCCGGGTTCTGGGAGGAGACGGACTGGACCCGGGTTATGGGAGGGGGCGGACTGGACCCGGGTTCTGGGAGGAGACGGACTGGACCCGGGTTCTGGGAGGGGGCGGACTGGACCCGGGCTCTGGGAGGAGACGGACTGGACCCGGGTTCTGGGAGGAGACGGACTGGACCCGGGTTCTGGGAGGGGCGGACTGGACCCGGGTTCTGGGAGGGGGCGGACTGGACCCGGGTTCTGGGAGTGGGCGTACTGGACCCGGGTTCTGGGAGGGGGCGGACTGGACCCGGGTTCTGGGAGGGGGCGGACTGGACCCGGGTTCTGGGAGGAGACGGACTGGACCCGGGTTCTGGGAGGGGACAGACGGACTGGACCCGGGTTATGGGAGGAGACGGACTGGACCCGGGTTCTGGGAGGGGGCGGACTGGACCCGGGTTCTGGGAGGGGGCGGACTGGACCCGGGTTCTGGGAGGAGACGGACTGGACCCGGGTTCTGGGAGGGGGCGGACTGGACCCGGGTTATGGGAGGTCGCGGACTGGACCCGGGTTCTGGGAGGAGACGGACTGGACCCGGGTTCTGGGAGGAGACGGACTGGACCCGGGTTATGGGAGGGGACAGACGGACTGGACCCGGGTTCTGGGAGGGGGCGGACTGGACCCGGGTTCTGGGAGGGGGCGGACTGGACCCGGGTTCTGGGAGGGGGCGGACTGGACCCGGCTTCTGGGAGGGGGCGGACTGGACCCGGGTTCTGGGAGGAGACGGACTGGACCCGGGTTCTGGGAGGAGACGGACTGGACCCGGGTTCTGGGAGGAGACGGACTGGACCCGGGTTCTGGGAGGAGACGGACTGGACCCGGGTTCTGGGAGGAGACGGACTGGACCCGGGTTCTGGGAGGAGACGGACTGGACCCGGGTTCTGGGAGGAGACGGACTGGACCCGGGTTCTGGGAGGAGGCGGACTGGACCCGGGTTCTGGGAGGAGACGGACTGGACCCGGGTTCTGGGAGGAGACGGACTGGACCCGGGTTCTGGGAGGAGACGGACTGGACCCGGGTTCTGGGAGGAGACGGACTGGACCCGGGTTCTGGGAGGAGACGGACTGGACCCGGGTTCTGGGAGGAGACGGACTGGACCCGGGTTCTGGGAGGAGACGGACTGGACCCGGGTTATGGGAGGGGACAGACGGACTGGACCCGGGTTCTGGGAGGAGACGGACTGGACCCGGGTTCTGGGAGGAGACGGACTGGACCCGGGTTCTGGGAGGAGACGGACTGGACCCGGGTTCTGGGAGGAGGCGGACTGGACCCGGGTTCTGGGAGGAGACGGACTGGACCCGGGTTCTGGGAGGAGACGGACTGGACCCGGGTTCTGGGAGGAGACGGACTGGACCCGGGTTCTGGGAGGAGACGGACTGGACCCGGGTTCTGGGAGGGGACGGACTGGACCCGGGTTCTGGGAGGAGACGGACTGGTACTGGACTCGTGTTAGTGTATCAGAATCGACACGTCACCGGAACAAACTACACGCCGCCGCCGCCGCCGCCGCCGCTGCTGCATGGCTGGCTGCACCCACTGCACACCACACCACTGCATACCACACCACTGCACACCACACCACTGCATACCACACCACTGCACACCACACCACACCACTGCATACCACACCACTGCATACCACACCACTGCATACCACACCACTGCATACCACACCACTGCACACCACACCACTGCACACCACACCACTGCATACTGATGGGAGAGCACAACAGGAGAATACTGATGAACAGGTCCACAGTCTGTCTTGGTATGAGGCGACTGTACTGTAATCTCTGGCAGCGGCTCTGGGGAGATAGGGTAACCCAGGCACATCTTCTGCGGTCTGACCGAGAGCAGTGACAGAACCCGCAACAAAGACCGGCACATCTTCTGCGGTCTGACAGAGAGCAGTGACAGAACCCGGAACAAAGACCGGCACATCTGCGGTCTGACAGAGAGCAGTGACAGAACCCGCAACAAAGACCGGCACATCTTCTGCGGTCTGACCGAGAGCAGTGACAGAACACGGAACAAAACCGGCACATCTTATGCGGTCGGACCGAGAGCAGTGACAGAACCCGCAACAAAGACCGGCACATCTTCTGCGGTCTGACAGAGAGCAGTGACAGAACCCGCAACAAAGACCGGCACATCTTCTGCGGTCTGACAGAGAGCAGTGACAGAACCCGCAACAAAGACCGGCACATCTTCTGCGGTCTGACAGAGAGCAGTGACAGAACCCGCAACAAAGACCGGCACATCTTCTGCGGTCTGACAGAGAGCAGTGACAGAACCCGCAACAAAGACCGGCACATCTTCTGCGGTCTGACAGAGAGCAGTGACAGAACCCGCAACAAAGACCGGCACATCTTCTGCGGTCTGACAGAGAGCAGTGACAGAACCCGCAACAAAGACCGGCACATCTTCTGTGGTCTGACAGAGAGCAGTGACAGAACCCGCAACAAAGACCGGCACATCTTCTGCGGTCTGACAGAGAGCAGTGACAGAACCCGCAACAAAGACCGGCACATCTTCTGCGGTCTGACAGAGAGCAGTGACAGAACCCGCAACAAAGACCGGCACATCTTCTGCGGTCTGACAGAGAGCAGTGACAGAACCCGCAACAAAGACCGGCACATCTTCTGCGGTCTGACAGAGAGCAGTGACAGAACCCGCAACAAAGACCTTGATAAAATGGAGACACTTGTCAGGATATTGCAGTATTCTCAAACGAGGTGTGGAACTGGATAATCCCTAAATTGTACCGCTAATTAACAGTTGGATACATAGCTGCTACCTGATTGTATCTTTGTCAATGCACGCTCAAATATTAGCATGTTATTGTCGAAGAGGTATCATCATATTCTTTCCGAAGTGCAAAGCCTAAATCAAAGGACAAGTTTAACAACGAAACGGCATTCATTAGTGCACGCGACTTGTCCGCTGCTGAGGTACCAGTTTATATAAGAGTGAGTCAGCGCGTTCGTAGAACGCTTCCGACGAATATCAGATCAGTTCTGGGTTTTACCACCGGACGTGTATCCTCAGACAATGCAGTGCGCGCCGTCAGCCGTGTCTGGGACTGCGTGACAGCGGCGAGTACGTCGTCACGAGTACGTCATCACGAGTACGTCATCACGAGTACGTCGTCACGAGTACGTCATCACGAGTACGTCGTCACGAGTACGTCGTCACGAGTACGTCGTCACGAGTACGTCGTCACGAGTACGTCGTCACGAGTACGTCATCACGAGTACGTCGTCACGAGTACGTCATCACGAGTACGTCATCACGAGTACGTCGTCACGAGTACGTCATCACGAGTACGTCGTCACGAGTACGTCGTCACGAGTACGTCATCACGAGTACGTCGTCACGAGTACGCGTACGCGTCACAGCGGCCTCACGGCACGGGGTGGGACGCCTATACGGGGAATGCCGAGCTAAGACGCCGGACGGGGACAGCAGCCGGGCCGGGCCCGCCGGTACGGGCTGTCCCGGCCCACTGCAGGGCGGCGCGGGGAGTTCCCCGGCTCAGCCCCGCATGGACACCTGCCTGCAGACCAGGGCTGGCCGCACCAGACTGTTCACAGTGTAAACGAACAGACACAGCGGCCGACCATATACCGCCACCCGTACCCCAAGACTGGGACATCAGCCCCATGAAGCGATCCTTAGTGTGGTGTGCACAGATGCCGGCCCGCCTCCGCCGCCCGACACAGCTGCCTCCCTCACACAGCTGCCGGCCCGCCTCAGCCGCCCGACACAGCTGCCTCCCTCACACAGATGCCGGCCCGCCCCAGCCGCCCGACACAGCTGCCTCCCTCACACAGAT
>JAXIVJ010014913.1:30000-33095 GCA_036785665.1 Chirona hameri
TACATACATACACATACATACATACACATACATACATACACATACATACATACACATACATACATACACATACATACATACACATACATACATACACATACATACATACACATACATACATACACATACATACATACACATACATACATACACATACATACATACACATACATACATACACATACATACATACACATACATACATACACATACATACATACACATACATACATACACATACATACATACACATACATACATACACATACATACATACACATACATACATACACATACATACATACACATACATACATACACATACATACATACACATACATACATACACATACATACATACACATACATACATACACATACATACATACACATACATACATACACATACATACATACACATACATACATACACACACATACATACACATACACACATACATACATACATACATACATACACATACATACATACACATACATACATACACATACATACATACACATACATACATACACATACATACATACACATACATACATACACATACATACATACACATACATACATACACATACATACATACACATACATACATACACATACATACATACACATACATACATACACATACATACATACACATACATACATACACATACATACATACACATACATACATACACATACATACATACACATACATACATACACATACATACATACACATACATACATACACATACATACATACACATACATACATACACATACATACATACACATACATACATACACATACATACATACACATACATACATACACACTACAACATACACATACATACATACACATACATACATACACATACATACATACACATACATACATACACATACATACATACACATACATACATACACATACATACATACACATACATACATACACATACATACATACACATACATACATACACATACATACATACACATACATACATACACATACATACATACACATACATACATACACATACATACATACACATACATACATACACATACATACATACACATACATACATACACATACATACATACACATACATACATACACATACATACATACACATACATACATACACATACATACATACACATACATACATACACATACATACATACACATACATACATACACATACATACATACACATACATACATACACATACATACATACATACACATACATACATACACATACATACACATACATACATACACATACATACATACACATACATACATACACATACATACATACACATACATACATACACATACATACATACACATACATACATACACATACATACATACACATACATACATACACATACATACATACACATACATACATACACATACATACATACACATACATACATACACATACATACATACACATACATACATACACATACATACATACACATACATACATACACATACATACATACACATACATACATACACATACATACATACACATACATACATACACATACATACATACACATACATACATACACATACATACATACATACACATACATACATACACATACATACATACACATACATACACATACATACATACACATACATACATACACATACATACATACACATACATACATACACATACATACATACACATACATACATACACATACATACATACACATACATACATACACATACATACATACACATACATACATACACATACATACATACACATACATACATACACATACATACATACACATACATACATACACATACATACATACACATACATACATACACATACATACATACACATACATACATACACATACATACATACACATACATACATACACATACATACATACACATACATACATACACATACATACATACACATACATACATACACATACATACATACACATACATACATACACATACATACATACACATACATACATACACATACATACATACACATACATACATACACATACATACATACACATACATACATACACATACATACATACACATACATACATACACATACATACATACACATACATACATACACATACATACATACACATACATACATACACATACATACATACACATACATACATACACATACATACATACACATACATACATACACATACATACATACACATACATACATACACATACATACATACACATACATACATACACATACATACATACACATACATACATACACATACATACATACATACATACATACATACACATACTACATACACATACATACATACACATACATACATACACATACATACATACACATACATACATACACATACATACATACACATACATACATACACATACATACATACACATACATACATACACATACATACATACACATACATACATACACATACATACATACACATACATACATACACATACATACATACACATACATACATACACATACATACATACACATACATACATACACATACATACATACATACATACATACACATACATACATACACATACATACATACACATACATACATACACATACATACATACACATACATACATACATACATACACATACATACATACACATACATACATACACATACATACATACACATACATACATACACATACATACATACACATACATACATACATATACATACACATACATACACATACATACATATACATACACATACATACATATACATACACATATATACATACTTTTTATAACCGCCACCCCTTAATAGGTGACCAGGAGTGCCCCCGCCCTCGATCCCAACGACGAAAGACACCTTACGGTAACACCAGAGAACAAAAGAGAAAATGTCGCCTCACTCCCAGCTAAGAAATGGTAACAAACATAAAAAAGCATATGAAGAGAGGTAGTGTGGTGATATAAAATAAGGCGAAACGTAGTCATTGCTGAAAACAGCAAATGACTGCCCC
>JAXIVJ010014914.1:0-33088 GCA_036785665.1 Chirona hameri
CAGATACAGATACAGATACAGATACAGATACAGATACAGATACAGATAAGATACAGATACAGATACAGATACAGATACAGATACAGATACAGATACAGATACAGATACAGATACAGATACAGATACAGATACAGATACAGATACAGATACAGATACAGATACAGATACAGATACAGATACAGATACAGATACAGATACAGATACAGATACAGATACAGATACAGATACAGATACAGATACAGATACAGATACAGATACAGATACAGATACAGATACAGATACAGATACAGATACAGATACAGATACAGATACAGATACAGATACAGATACAGATACAGATACAGATACAGATACAGATACAGATACAGATACAGATACAGATACAGATACAGATACAGATACAGATACAGATACAGATACAGATACAGATACAGATACAGATACAGATACAGATACAGATACAGATACAGATACAGATACAGATACAGATACAGATACAGATACAGATACAGAACAGATACAGATACAGATACAGATACAGATACAGATACAGATACAGATACAGATACAGATACAGATACAGATACAGATACAGATACAGATACAGATACAGATACAGATACAGATACAGATACAGATACAGATACAGATACAGATACAGATACAGATACAGATACAGATACAGATACAGATACAGATACAGATACAGATACAGATACAGATACAGATACAGATACAGATACAGATACAGATACAGATACAGATACAGATACAGATACAGATACAGATACAGATACAGATACAGATACAGATACAGATACAGATACAGATACAGATACAGATACAGATACAATACAGATACAGATACAGATACAGATACAGATACAGATACAGATACAGATACAGATACAGATACAGATACAGATACAGATACAGATACAGATACAGATACAGATACAGATACAGATACAGATACAGATACAGATACAGATACAGATACAGATACAGATACAGATACAGATACAGATACAGATACAGATACAGATACAGATACAGATACAGATACAGATACAGATACAGATACAGATACAGATACAGATACAGATACAGATACAGATACAGATACAGATACAGATACAGATACAGATACAGATACAGATACAGATACAGATACAGATACAGATACAGATACAGATACAGATACAGATACAGATACAGATACAGATACAGATACAGATACAGATACAGATACAGATACAGATACAGATACAGATACAGATACAGATACAGATACAGATACAGATACAGATACAGATACAGATACAGATACAGATACAGATACAGATACAGATACAGATACAGATACAGATACAGATACAGATACAGATACAGATACAGATACAGATACAGATACAGATACAGATACAGATACAGATACAGATACAGATACAGATACAGATACAGATACAGATACAGATACAGATACAGATACAGATACAGATACAGATACAGATACAGATACAGATACAGATACAGATACAGATACAGATATAGATATAGATATAGATATAGATATAGATATAGATATAGATATAGATATAGATATAGATATAGATATAGATATAGATATAGATATAGATATAGATATAGATATAGATATAGATATAGATATAGATATAGATATAGATATAGATATAGATATAGATATAGATATAGATATAGATATAGATATAGATATAGATATAGATATAGATATAGATATAGATATAGATATAGATATAGATATAGATATAGATATAGATATAGATATAGATATAGATATAGATATAGATATAGATATAGATATAGATATAGATATAGATATAGATATAGATATAGATATAGATATAGATATAGATATAGATATAGATATAGATATAGATATAGATATAGATATAGATATAGATATAGATATAGATATAGATATAGATATAGATATAGATATAGATATAGATATAGATATAGATATAGATATAGATATAGATATAGATATAGATATAGATATAGATACAGATACAGATACAGATACAGATACAGATACAGATACAGATACAGATACAGATACAGATACAGATACAGATACAGATACAGATACAGATACAGATACAGATACAGATACAGATACAGATACAGATACAGATACAGATACAGATACAGATACAGATACAGATACAGATACAGATACAGATACAGATACAGATACAGATACAGATACAGATACAGATACAGATACAGATACAGATACAGATACAGATACAGATACAGATACAGATACAGATACAGATACAGATACAGATACAGATACAGATACAGATACAGATACAGATACAGATACAGATACAGATACAGATACAGATACAGATACAGATACAGATACAGATACAGATACAGATACAGATACAGATACAGATACAGATACAGATACAGATACAGATACAGATACAGATACAGATACAGATACAGATACAGATACAGATACAGATACAGATACAGATACAGATACAGATACAGATACAGATACAGATACAGATACAGATACAGATACAGATACAGATACAGATACAGATACAGATACAGATACAGATACAGATACAGATACAGATACAGATACAGATACAGATACAGATACAGATACAGATACAGATACAGATACAGATACAGATACAGATACAGATACAGATACAGATACAGATACAGATACAGATACAGATACAGATACAGATACAGATACAGATACAGATACAGATACAGATACAGATACAGATACAGATACAGATACAGATACAGATACAGATACAGATACAGATACAGATACAGATACAGATACAGATACAGATACAGATACAGATACAGATACAGATACAGATACAGATACAGATACAGATACAGATACAGATACAGATACAGATACAGATACAGATACAGATACAGATACAGATACAGATACAGATACAGATACAGATACAGATACAGATACAGATACAGATACAGATACAGATACAGATACAGATACAGATACAGATACAGATACAGATACAGATACAGATACAGATACAGATACAGATACAGATACAGATACAGATACAGATACAGATACAGATACAGATACAGATACAGATACAGATACAGATACAGATACAGATACAGATACAGATACAGATACAGATACAGATACAGATACAGATACAGATACAGATACAGATACAGATACAGATACAGATACAGATACAGATACAGATACAGATACAGATACAGATACAGATACAGATACAGATACAGATACAGATACAGATACAGATACAGATACAGATACAGATACAGATACAGATATAGATACAGATATAGATATAGATATAGATATAGATATAGATATAGATATAGATATAGATATAGATATAGATATAGATATAGATATAGATATAGATATAGATATAGATATAGATATAGATATAGATATAGATATAGATATAGATATAGATATAGATATAGATATAGATATAGATATAGATATAGATATAGATATAGATATAGATATAGATATAGATATAGATATAGATATAGATATAGATATAGATATAGATATAGATATAGATATAGATATAGATATAGATATAGATATAGATATAGATATAGATATAGATATAGATATAGATATAGATATAGATATAGATATAGATATAGATATAGATATAGATATAGATATAGATATAGATATAGATATAGATATAGATATAGATATAGATATAGATATAGATATAGATATAGATATAGATATAGATATAGATATAGATATAGATATAGATATAGATATAGATATAGATATAGATATAGATATAGATATAGATATAGATATAGATATAGATATAGATATAGATATAGATATAGATATAGATATAGATATAGATATAGATATAGATATAGATATAGATATAGATATAGATATAGATATAGATATAGATATAGATATAGATATAGATATAGATATAGATATAGATATAGATATAGATATAGATATAGATATAGATATAGATATAGATATAGATATAGATATAGATATAGATATAGATATAGATATAGATATAGATATAGATATAGATATAGATATAGATATAGATATAGATATAGATATAGATATAGATATAGATATAGATATAGATATAGATATAGATATAGATATAGATATAGATATAGATATAGATATAGATATAGATATAGATATAGATATAGATATAGATATAGATATAGATATAGATATAGATATAGATATAGATATAGATATAGATATAGATATAGATATAGATATAGATATAGATATAGATATAGATATAGATATAGATATAGATATAGATATAGATATAGATATAGATATAGATATAGATATAGATATAGATATAGATATAGATATAGATATAGATATAGATATAGATATAGATATAGATATAGATATAGATATAGATATAGATATAGATATAGATATAGATATAGATATAGATATAGATATAGATATAGATATAGATATAGATATAGATATAGATATAGATATAGATATAGATATAGATATAGATATAGATATAGATATAGATATAGATATAGATATAGATATAGATATAGATATAGATATAGATATAGATATAGATATAGATATAGATATAGATATAGATACAGATACAGATACAGATACAGATACAGATACAGATACAGATACAGATACAGATACAGATACAGATACAGATACAGATACAGATACAGATACAGATACAGATACAGATACAGATACAGATACAGATACAGATACAGATACAGATACAGATACAGATACAGATACAGATACAGATACAGATACAGATACAGATACAGATACAGATACAGATACAGATACAGATACAGATACAGATACAGATACAGATACAGATACAGATACAGATACAGATACAGATACAGATACAGATACAGATACAGATACAGATACAGATACAGATACAGATACAGATACAGATACAGATACAGATACAGATACAGATACAGATACAGATACAGATACAGATACAGATACAGATACAGATACAGATACAGATACAGATACAGATACAGATACAGATACAGATACAGATACAGATACAGATACAGATACAGATACAGATACAGATACAGATACAGATACAGATACAGATACAGATACAGATACAGATACAGATACAGATACAGATACAGATACAGATACAGATACAGATACAGATACAGATACAGATACAGATACAGATACAGATACAGATACAGATACAGATACAGATACAGATACAGATACAGATACAGATACAGATACAGATACAGATACAGATACAGATACAGATACAGATACAGATACAGATACAGATACAGATACAGATACAGATACAGATACAGATACAGATACAGATACAGATACAGATACAGATACAGATACAGATACAGATACAGATACAGATACAGATACAGATACAGATACAGATACAGATACAGATACAGATACAGATACAGATACAGATACAGATACAGATACAGATACAGATACAGATACAGATACAGATATAGATATAGATATAGATATAGATATAGATATAGATATAGATATAGATATAGATATAGATATAGATATAGATATAGATATAGATATAGATATAGATATAGATATAGATATAGATATAGATATAGATATAGATATAGATATAGATATAGATATAGATATAGATATAGATATAGATATAGATATAGATATAGATATAGATATAGATATAGATATAGATATAGATATAGATATAGATATAGATATAGATATAGATATAGATATAGATATAGATATAGATATAGATATAGATATAGATATAGATATAGATATAGATATAGATATAGATATAGATATAGATATAGATATAGATATAGATATAGATATAGATATAGATATAGATATAGATATAGATATAGATATAGATATAGATATAGATATAGATATAGATATAGATATAGATATAGATATAGATATAGATATAGATATAGATATAGATATAGATATAGATATAGATATAGATATAGATATAGATATAGATATAGATATAGATATAGATATAGATATAGATATAGATATAGATATAGATATAGATATAGATATAGATATAGATATAGATATAGATATAGATATAGATATAGATATAGATATAGATATAGATATAGATATAGATATAGATATAGATATAGATATAGATATAGATATAGATATAGATATAGATATAGATATAGATATAGATATAGATATAGATATAGATATAGATATAGATATAGATATAGATATAGATATAGATATAGATATAGATATAGATATAGATATAGATATAGATATAGATATAGATATAGATATAGATATAGATATAGATATAGATATAGATATAGATATAGATATAGATATAGATATAGATATAGATATAGATATAGATATAGATATAGATATAGATATAGATATAGATATAGATATAGATATAGATATAGATATAGATATAGATATAGATATAGATATAGATATAGATATAGATATAGATATAGATATAGATATAGATATAGATATAGATATAGATATAGATATAGATATAGATATAGATATAGATATAGATATAGATATAGATATAGATATAGATATAGATATAGATATAGATATAGATATAGATATAGATATAGATATAGATATAGATATAGATATAGATATAGATATAGATATAGATATAGATATAGATATAGATATAGATATAGATATAGATATAGATATAGATATAGATATAGATATAGATATAGATATAGATATAGATATAGATATAGATATAGATATAGATATAGATATAGATATAGATATAGATATAGATATAGATATAGATATAGATATAGATATAGATATAGATATAGATATAGATATAGATATAGATATAGATATAGATATAGATATAGATATAGATATAGATATAGATATAGATATAGATATAGATATAGATATAGATATAGATATAGATATAGATATAGATATAGATATAGATATAGATATAGATATAGATATAGATATAGATATAGATATAGATATAGATATAGATATAGATATAGATATAGATATAGATATAGATATAGATATAGATATAGATATAGATATAGATATAGATATAGATATAGATATAGATATAGATATAGATATAGATATAGATATAGATATAGATATAGATATAGATATAGATATAGATATAGATATAGATATAGATATAGATATAGATATAGATATAGATATAGATATAGATATAGATATAGATATAGATATAGATATAGATATAGATATAGATATAGATATAGATATAGATATAGATATAGATATAGATATAGATATAGATATAGATATAGATATAGATATAGATATAGATATAGATATAGATATAGATATAGATATAGATATAGATATAGATATAGATATAGATATAGATATAGATATAGATATAGATATAGATATAGATATAGATATAGATATAGATATAGATATAGATATAGATATAGATATAGATATAGATATAGATATAGATATAGATATAGATATAGATATAGATATAGATATAGATATAGATATAGATATAGATATAGATATAGATATAGATATAGATATAGATATAGATATAGATATAGATATAGATATAGATATAGATATAGATATAGATATAGATATAGATATAGATATAGATATAGATATAGATATAGATATAGATATAGATATAGATATAGATATAGATATAGATATAGATATAGATATAGATATAGATATAGATATAGATATAGATATAGATATAGATATAGATATAGATATAGATATAGATATAGATATAGATATAGATATAGATATAGATATAGATATAGATATAGATATAGATATAGATATAGATATAGATATAGATATAGATATAGATATAGATATAGATATAGATATAGATATAGATATAGATATAGATATAGATATAGATATAGATATAGATATAGATATAGATATAGATATAGATATAGATATAGATATAGATATAGATATAGATATAGATATAGATATAGATATAGATATAGATATAGATATAGATATAGATATAGATATAGATATAGATATAGATATAGATATAGATATAGATATAGATATAGATATAGATATAGATATAGATATAGATATAGATATAGATATAGATATAGATATAGATATAGATATAGATATAGATATAGATATAGATATAGATATAGATATAGATATAGATATAGATATAGATATAGATATAGATATAGATATAGATATAGATATAGATATAGATATAGATATAGATATAGATATAGATATAGATATAGATATAGATATAGATATAGATATAGATATAGATATAGATATAGATATAGATATAGATATAGATATAGATATAGATATAGATATAGATATAGATATAGATATAGATATAGATATAGATATAGATATAGATATAGATATAGATATAGATATAGATATAGATATAGATATAGATATAGATATAGATATAGATATAGATATAGATATAGATATAGATATAGATATAGATATAGATATAGATATAGATATAGATATAGATATAGATATAGATATAGATATAGATATAGATATAGATATAGATATAGATATAGATATAGATATAGATATAGATATAGATATAGATATAGATATAGATATAGATATAGATATAGATATAGATATAGATATAGATATAGATATAGATATAGATATAGATATAGATATAGATATAGATATAGATATAGATATAGATATAGATATAGATATAGATATAGATATAGATATAGATATAGATATAGATATAGATATAGATATAGATATAGATATAGATATAGATATAGATATAGATATAGATATAGATATAGATATAGATATAGATATAGATATAGATATAGATATAGATATAGATATAGATATAGATATAGATATAGATATAGATATAGATATAGATATAGATATAGATATAGATATAGATATAGATATAGATATAGATATAGATATAGATATAGATATAGATATAGATATAGATATAGATATAGATATAGATATAGATATAGATATAGATATAGATATAGATATAGATATAGATATAGATATAGATATAGATATAGATATAGATATAGATATAGATATAGATATAGATATAGATATAGATATAGATATAGATATAGATATAGATATAGATATAGATATAGATATAGATATAGATATAGATATAGATATAGATATAGATATAGATATAGATATAGATATAGATATAGATATAGATATAGATATAGATATAGATATAGATATAGATATAGATATAGATATAGATATAGATATAGATATAGATATAGATATAGATATAGATATAGATATAGATATAGATATAGATATAGATATAGATATAGATATAGATATAGATATAGATATAGATATAGATATAGATATAGATATAGATATAGATATAGATATAGATATAGATATAGATATAGATATAGATATAGATATAGATATAGATATAGATATAGATATAGATATAGATATAGATATAGATATAGATATAGATATAGATATAGATATAGATATAGATATAGATATAGATATAGATATAGATATAGATATAGATATAGATATAGATATAGATATAGATATAGATATAGATATAGATATAGATATAGATATAGATATAGATATAGATATAGATATAGATATAGATATAGATATAGATATAGATATAGATATAGATATAGATATAGATATAGATATAGATATAGATATAGATATAGATATAGATATAGATATAGATATAGATATAGATATAGATATAGATATAGATATAGATATAGATATAGATATAGATATAGATATAGATATAGATATAGATATAGATATAGATATAGATATAGATATAGATATAGATATAGATATAGATATAGATATAGATATAGATATAGATATAGATATAGATATAGATATAGATATAGATATAGATATAGATATAGATATAGATATAGATATAGATATAGATATAGATATAGATATAGATATAGATATAGATATAGATATAGATATAGATATAGATATAGATATAGATATAGATATAGATATAGATATAGATATAGATATAGATATAGATATAGATATAGATATAGATATAGATATAGATATAGATATAGATATAGATATAGATATAGATATAGATATAGATATAGATATAGATATAGATATAGATATAGATATAGATATAGATATAGATATAGATATAGATATAGATATAGATATAGATATAGATATAGATATAGATATAGATATAGATATAGATATAGATATAGATATAGATATAGATATAGATATAGATATAGATATAGATATAGATATAGATATAGATATAGATATAGATATAGATATAGATATAGATATAGATATAGATATAGATATAGATATAGATATAGATATAGATATAGATATAGATATAGATATAGATATAGATATAGATATAGATATAGATATAGATATAGATATAGATATAGATATAGATATAGATATAGATATAGATATAGATATAGATATAGATATAGATATAGATATAGATATAGATATAGATATAGATATAGATATAGATATAGATATAGATATAGATATAGATATAGATATAGATATAGATATAGATATAGATATAGATATAGATATAGATATAGATATAGATATAGATATAGATATAGATATAGATATAGATATAGATATAGATATAGATATAGATATAGATATAGATATAGATATAGATATAGATATAGATATAGATATAGATATAGATATAGATATAGATATAGATATAGATATAGATATAGATATAGATATAGATATAGATATAGATATAGATATAGATATAGATATAGATATAGATATAGATATAGATATAGATATAGATATAGATATAGATATAGATATAGATATAGATATAGATATAGATATAGATATAGATATAGATATAGATATAGATATAGATATAGATATAGATATAGATATAGATATAGATATAGATATAGATATAGATATAGATATAGATATAGATATAGATATAGATATAGATATAGATATAGATATAGATATAGATATAGATATAGATATAGATATAGATATAGATATAGATATAGATATAGATATAGATATAGATATAGATATAGATATAGATATAGATATAGATATAGATATAGATATAGATATAGATATAGATATAGATAATAGATATAGATATAGATATAGATATAGATATAGATCTATCTATCTATCTATCTATCTATCTATCTATCTATCTATCTATCTATCTATCTATCTATCTATCTATCTATCTATCTATCTATCTATCTATCTATCTATCTATCTATCTATCTATCTATCTATCTATCTATCTATCTATATATATATATATATATATATATATATATATATATATATATATATATATATATATATATATATATATATATATATATATATATATATATATATTATATATATATATATATATATATATATATATATATATATATATATATATATATATATATATATATATATATATATATATATATATATATATATATATATATATATATATATATATATATATATATATATATATATATATATATATATATATATATATATATATATATATATATATATATATATATATATATATATATATATATATATATATATATATATATATATATATATATATATATATATATATATATATATATATATGTATATATATATATATATATATATATATATATATATATATATATATATATATATATATATATATATATATATATATATATATATATATATATATATATATATATATATATATATATTATATATATATATATATATATATATATATATATATATATATATATACATATACATATACATATACATATACATACACATACACATACACACACATACACATACACATACACATACACATACACTTGCGGTGCCTGCTGAGGCCGCCACGGCTGACACGGCACCAGACCCGGCGGACGGAGCGGGGTCAGAGGAGGGACGCGACTATATCACCGAGCCGGACCCTACGGATCGCGCACATCAACCCACGCTCATTGATGCCGTCACTTGATGATGTCATTGATATCGTAACAAGAGAGAAGATCGACGTTTTGTGCGTGTCGGAAACATGGCTGCGACCGAGTGTGGAGGACAACTTTTTGATAATACCCGGATACAACCTTGCCAGACAGGACCGTACCAAAGGAAGAGGAGGTGGGACATGCATCATCTACAGAAACACTCTTACAGCGGAAAAACTCAGAGTGCCGACCGCCGGTTCGGAACTGGAAACCTTGTGGTTGAGCTTCGGCCGCTGTCAGCGCGTAGTGATCGGTGTCGCGTACCGTCCGCCGCGGGGTGCTGTCAACCCGCAGCTGGACGATCTGAGAAACCAACTGGCGCATCTGTTGGGACACGGTCGATCCGTATATCTGCTCGGTGACCTGAACTTTGATGTTTTGTCGCTGCACAAACCGGGTGTGGCTAACTATCTGCAAATGCTGATCGATATACATCTTAAACAGATTGTTCTAGAGCCCACGCACAAAGATGGTTCACTCATGGATCACATTGTAATACCTGAGACAGACGCAGACGTGACGGCGCGAGTTGTGCCCTTTCATTCCAGCGACCATAATTTAGTGATGGCCGATGTGCCAGTGGCGCTGCGTCGCCACAGGCCTACAGAAATAACCGTCCGGTCGACGCGCAACTTGGACCAGAACGCACTGTGTTTGGATTTACTTTTGGCTGACTGATCCGAATTGTATGATGCTGTTGATGATGTAAATGTCATGTGGCATAGCTTCCTCGAAGTTTGGCGTCCGGTAATCGAGAAGCATATGCCGCTCGTCTCAATCAAAGTTCGACACCCGCCATGTCCCTGGCTCGAGGAAGATCCTGATGTGCGGGCATGTATGAGGGAGCGCGATTTGGCGAGAACAAATAGGGATGCGCACAAAAACACTCCGCTGGGAGAAGACACCGAGGCGGAATATAGACGGGCCCGCAATGCCGCTAAAGCTGCTCAAAGCCGAGCACGGTCAAATTTCTTTATGACAAGCTACCGGTACTCGAAACCAAAGATCTGGACTGATATCCGCAAATGTTTAATCGCATCGAAACGGGACAGTAGCACCGCTACGAGCACAAAATCTACCGTATGGGCTGACCAACTAAATCAACACTTTGCTTCTGTTGGCCCCAGCATTGCATCTTCGCTGGAGGCGGCTGCGGCGGCTGGGCAGCGGCTGACACCGCGCCCGCCGCGCGTGGTCAGCGGCGCGTTACGCGTGCGCCCGGCAACGCTGTCAGAGTTGTCGTCCGCACTCAACCGAATGAACAGTACTAAATCCAGCGGTGCTGACGGCATTACAGTGGGCATGCTGAGGCACACATTTCCAGTGATCGGTCCCCATCTTTTACATATAGTGAATGGAACTATCCGGACCGGGAAATTGCCGGATGACTGGAAGGAAGCTATGGTAACGCCCCTTTTCAAGTCGGGTGATGCCACCGATGTCAACTGTTTCCGGCCCGTGTCTGTTCTGCCAGCGGTATCCAAACTAGCGGAGCGGGTGGTATGTGATCAGTTGGTAGATTATCTCACCTCGCATGTCGTCATCTGTCCGGAGCAGTACGGATTCCGCAGGGGTCATTCCACGGAGTCTGCTATGCTCGACGCTGTCCAATTTATAATTTCGGAAACCGACAAGGGGAGAGTAGTATCAAACATCGCGGCCGACACGTTCAAGGCCTTTGACAGCGTCGAGCATGGCAGGCTCCTGGAAAAGCTTGGCTGGTACGGGGTGGACAGCCACTGGTTTTCCGACTGGTTAAGTGATAGGAAACAGCTCGTTAAAGGCGGCTCCCGACACCTCCCTGTTTCACACGGGGTGATTCAGGGCAGCACACTGGGCCCAGTCTTGTTTTTGTTGTTCACAAATGATGTTGCCTCCCACTTGGCTTGCGATAAAATCGTAATGTATGCTGACGATTCTCAATTTCTGAACAGTGCGGACAAAAATGATCTAGATAATCATAAACTTAAAATAGAGAACATGCTTTCCACCGTTCAGATCTGGTACGACCAGAACAGTCTAAAGGTAAATCCGGCCAAAACTGAGATGATGATTTTTGGTATGCCAAAGCAAGCAAGTGCAGGCGACATCACTGTGAACTTCACTGGTGCACAGGTGCGGCTGACCACAAAGATGAAGGCGTTGGGCGTAACACTTGATCCCGAGTTAAGGTGGGAGGACCACATCTCGACGGTGATTAGGAAAAAAAAGTACCAATTTGTTATAATTGGAAAGATATTGATATTCATACATATGACGTCACAATAATCTTGCGTCACCAAAAGGAGTTGTGACGTCATACCGGCAAAAGTCTATCCTTGAATCAGAATATATAAGCAACAATAACAACCTCATTCGCTGGGTCGCTACTCGCGAGTATATTGGTCGCGATTAAAAATGTGTGAATGTTGCAAAATTGCTGTTCTGGACGTCGTCGATCGAGGTCATTCACTTGACCTGAAAGGTCACACGTTGACTTGAAACCTAAAAATTGCATACCGTTATATTCCAAACATGACAGGCAACATGGTGGTTCTTACCGTGTTGATTTATGTTGTTTGGTTTGGAAGTTAACAGGGGGGGGGGGGGGGGTCTTTGTACGACGCCCCGTAGGCCGAAGGTGAAAAAGCTCCTGTAGGGCGAGGGTTAATACTGTAACCACAGGCAGAATGTATCCCAAATGTATCGCAGTTACATGTGCATGTGCTTCTATTGCGGAGAATATTGCAGCTACCGGTACGAGCCACCCTTGAAAAGGTGTGCCTTTCAAGACGAGTGTCGGTATTATTTTTAATTGGAAACCCAATGAAAATTGACAAAGTTATGGCCAATAATATTTCTAGCTCATGAACACATGATGCGTGTCGGTGGCGGCCGTTCCAAATAGCGGAAACGTTGTTACCCTGGCGAAAACGAAGTGCGGTAAGAATACTAATGACGTATGCGAAACGTCACAAGATTTGTCCCTTTAAAATATGACCAAACATACCCAACGGTTTTTGCATTGAAACTCAGCATCTAGGTTGTTTTGGAAGGAAAAATTCCAGATTTGGAGATTTATCAGTACTCTCGACAATCTGGCTATCTCAGTTAAAAACGAATGTTAAAGGTATACTATTCTCTTTAACATCATAGAACGAAATCAGTCCCCAGCCATATACTCTTCGGCCAGGATAGGAGCAGTATGGACCATCAAAAAGCCTATATACATTCAGTTACAGTATCATACGCTTGAAGCTCACTTTGTCTCAAATCAATTTTGTAATTACATTCTTATTGTTCTGGTCGCTGGTCGGCAAAACGCGAGAAAGCGGTGAATATGTAATACGTTTTCCATGTTTTATATTTTCATGCAAGTGTATAGTCAAGTTATGATGTATAACCCCCTTCACCGGACATATTGTGGTAACGACCACATCATCTTTTATTCCTGTCCAAATAAGACGGATTGCCCAGGTAATTATCACAATGACGTCAAGACACTGAGGTCACCTTTCTGTTGCAACTGATGCCGACCTCGAGACGATGATGACAGTTTTATACTCGCGCTAATAAATGTAATCAATACAAATGTAGCCTGCGCTCGTTTTGATCTCACGTTCTGTCAGCATCAATCAGGCAACATCAGGCCCCTCCGCTTAGATTCTGCTCTAATAGCAGAGCGCTTCCCAGATCGGAGCGGGCGAACATTAACCGAGCTTCTGACGGCCTTCAGTGTCAGTCATCCACCGGGGAACACAACGTCCGAAGCCTGTGGTTTCAGCATTGAGGGTCAGCCCACGCCTGCCGGGGAGGGCCACGGAGTCTGCAGCCCGTCATCACGCCATTGAACAGCACGTAATTGGCTTATTATTATCTCAGGTGTGATTACCAAAGTGTTTATTACAGCATGGCATTACAATCATACACCGGCTGAACTAAGTAATTGATATCCAATATGGTTATGTAAGGATGTCAGGATACATCGCACTCTACCATTTGTGATCATGGACGGTTTTAGCTGTTTACATTTTTTGCTATATTTCTTAGAATACAATGCAACCTGATAGCCAAAGAAACCATGATTTTATATGTTCTCTTCAATTAGTGAAATGATCAACAAGTGATCGTCTTTATGTAGTGAAGCTTTACCTCACATACAGCTCGCCGATGGAAGAAAAAAACACAGAACACTAGGGCAGGATGCTAGTTGTTAGCGATATGGTAGGGTAAGCATACGTCGCTCTAGCTTTAGGCTCAGTGCCGACTGTATCAAAGCAGTGCTATCAGCACACCCAGTCATGTATCAGATAATTGTGTTTATTATGATGATAGCACTCCGCTGCCTGCAGCTGTCTAGGGTGGTCCGGCATCCCGCGACACGTCGTCAGAACAGTCACAGCACTGGTCCCGTCTGACAGTCCCGTCCACCGTCCACCGTCAGCCCCAGCCCACCGCCAGCCCACAGCTAGTCAGCCCCCAGCCCACCGCCAGACAGCCCCAGCCCACCGCTCGCACTGGTCCGACAACCTGGCCCCTAGCCCGACAGCCCCAGCCCACCGCCCGACAGCCCCAGCTCACCGCCCGACAGCCCCAGCCCACCGCCCGACAGCCCCAGCTCACCGCCAGACAGCCCCAGCTCACCGCCCGACAGCCCCAGCCCACCGCCCGACAGCCCCAGCTCACCGCCAGACAGCCCCAGCTCACTGCCCGACAGCCCCAGCTCACTGCCCGACCGCCCCCAGTCCACCGCCCAACAGCCCAGCCCACCGCTCGCACTGGTCCGACAACTTGGCCCCCAGCCCGACAGCCCCAGAGCACTGCCCGACAGCCCCCAGTCCACTGCCCGCACTGGTCCGACAGTCCAGCCCACCGCCCGACAGCCAGGCCCGCCGCCAGTCAGCCCCAGCCCACCGCCCGACAGCCCTCAGCCTACCGCCCGACAGCCCAGTCCACTGCGCGTCGTTGCCATTCTGGCCGCGAGAAGTCGACTGCACGCACGGACAGTCGCCAACACTGGCCTGGGCACTGCAACCGACACACACTAAATGAGTTTGTGCAGTCGTCCAACTCTAATTTGCAGCCTATTTGGCAAAACTCTTGGGCGACGGCGAGCTCCGAACTTTTGCCGCCGGCTCCCTCGCGGTGCGTCAGTTGGTATGAACACTTCGCGGCACCGAGGTTGGTCACGCTTAGGAGTTGATATGTATAGCATTGTCATTTGGATGGTTAAGAAGACCATGTTCAGGGAAGAAACAACATGAAGACATCAACATTTTACTGCGCATGGCTGAAGTTGTTAAGTGGCATGGAGGAGATGGAAGTGAATACATCAGACTTAACAGGTAAAACGCCTTGTTGGGCGATGACCGAGCGGACGCGCACTGGGGTAAAGCTAAAACGGGTTTAAAATATGAAACGGTACGGGAGCACACGTGGTAGTAACAGATAGTCCTTTTAGTCCTTTTAGTGCCCCATACAAATTGTCAGGCCTCCATGCATGCCAACATAAAAATTAAGTTTTATTAAATTGTACATGCTCTCCTTTCTCGAATCCGCCAAAAGGGAGTACGTCCTGAGCGCCGCATGCTTCAACGTATAAAACGAATGCTGAGATAAATCAAGCTATTTTTTATCAAGAATTATTTGTGTTCATTTCGACGTCTGCGGGTGCCACGCGCTGTGGTACCAACCTTATCATAACGCACCATAACAAAACCAAAATTGATTTGATGGTCCTATCCAATGCTGAAAACTCGATCTCAATCGGAGCAGTGGTTGCAAAGTTATTAGCTTCCTAAAAGCGCCTGTATGGTCGGGTCGGGCCGGGTCGGGCCGGGTCAAATGTAAATTTGTCTAGTAAAATGACGAGAAACCTCACGGGCGCTTCGCGCCCGCTCGGTAATAAGTTTGGCTCGTAAACTTTAAGGTCGGAGTATGAAACTGATCAACTCAAGTTGGTTTGACGCAACTGAAATCCAATCATTTGGGACATAATTTATATTCATCTCATTTGTTAGTTTATTATAATGATGCATTTCGATTAATGAATTCAACCATGACATAAGGAACATATTTCTCATCAGCTTTTCTGAATTTGTATGAGAAGTTAAGACATTAACAACTTCAATAACAATCAAATTTCACCTATAGCTTTAACTTTGGGCATTCATTTTTAACAAAAGAAAGATGACCTGTTGATATTAAGCTACCTGACGTTTCTGCTTATTTTCAATCGAAAGTAATCTCAAGTGCATGCACATTGAACATGGCTTATGAGTTTCAGGAAATTTGTTTCCAATGTCTCATCGTAACACACAGCACAGCATTCTGCTGAATTGGCTGAGCAAATTTTGCGCCGTAGTATCACAGAATGGTTGCGTCGGCAGAGAGCCAGCTAAATGTACACCGGAAGGTCGGCTTGCATATAATTTATTTGCGGCGATAATCAGTTACATCAGCAAATGGCCGAGGCTCGGCCGCTTCCAGGGCAATCCGTTAAGTTATTACCGCTGATGAGCGCCGTTTTTCACACTTCACAAGTCATTATATTTCATCATATTCAGATTAGTGATGGTTGATGCAATGATTCTCCTTCTAAGGTACCCTGTAGCTAGTTAGGCTATCGACATTTGGTCACTAACCTAACCTACTTGATGCATCGAGCATTTGTCGGTAGAGTTTGCCGCCTGTAAATTTTTGGCTTTGATGTGTTTCCCATTTGTTTCCAATGTATGTCGTTTATATATGTATATATAATTTTTCCATTTCGTATTTTATTTAATACTATGCCATTCAATATTTGACAAGTTTGATCAGGGGTCAAAAATAACGCCAACTCGACAACGTCGTTAGTAGCAATTCAGCGTTACACCAAACGAAGATTTGTAGCAAAACTGGCCCATGGCAAGACATAAAAATTGCACTATCATTACTGCGGTATATGCTTGAATGAGTCACTTTCTGTTTGTTGTAGATCCTGTACACTTATGGGGCTGTTTTGTATATTCACGGCTGGTTGATCTCTGTTTTCTGGAGATATTTTGAAAGTAATATGTTGCTAGCGAGAAATGGGAAAAATATCACCATAAGTGGGCAAATGTCACAAGTTTCTCGCAAGATCTAGAGACTAAACGTACCTTTTAAGGAAATCTACACCTACCAGAGATAGAGAATTTTGTAGCAAAAAATGCCAACATGAATCGACAGAGAGTGATACAGGTTGTATATTTTTGTATCACGCATAATACGAATAAAGGACATCAAATTGTACTTCAAAATATTCCAATATCTTTTAATAAAATTATTTCAAAGTTATTATCAGGCCATATTTAACCAAATGAATGTAACTCAATGAAGCGTAAAGACTTCCAGAGTCTGCTTTTTATGGTACCCCATCACTATAAGTTCAAGGTTTCCGAATGGTGACAAAGCCCTCCTTTGACATTTTGGTCTCGCGCTGGTTGGTGGTGTCTCTGTTGCGATAAGATCGATTTTTGGTGCTCCAAGGATCTGTGTTGTTTATCATGAGTAAAGTAAAGAAGGCTAAGTTAACAAACTCTAGAATGGAGATTTTGTGCGGATATCTCACCAAGGATGGAGCTGAGTGTAGTTTTTCATGCCTAAATTATCATCGTCCTCGGCTGCTGAAACACACAAAGAAACATCATCCTGCGGAGTCGGATGTTCTCCTACGTGGTTCTGCTGCCTGGGTAAGTGTTCAGTTATTTGTATTGCGCTAGGGACTAGGGAGCGCTCCCCGGCCGCTCCATAGTATTATTCGTATTTTTCCGGAAGTAGGCAGCGTGACTGTGAAAAACTGTGCTGACGTGGAGACGGGAACGTTTGGGACACATTTAGCGCCTACCTCGAAAACTGTAAGTGCGGAATTAGCCTAAAATCGCTCAACAACTTTGATTTTTCTGACAGACCTCGTCGCGCCAGTGACTGTCCTTGTAGTGCCTGTGATGCCATTTATGAAGAGAGGCCACTCTCAAGTCATCGACAAAACTCCAAATTGAACGAATTTTACGTAACCGTCGTCTGATTCCCGACTTTCTGGACCGTTTTCAAGAAATAAGCAAAATACTCAAAACTATTTCTTCAGCGCATGAGCGCTGCGATGGGCGCATGCACACCGACATCAATCTGCCGACACCCCGTCTCCCCCGTCCCCAATGTCGGCCCGCGCCGCTGCTCGGCACCGGCCCGAATCACCCTCCGTCGAGCCAGGCGCGTAGCCAGGATTTTTATTGGGGGTGGGGCACGTCGGTGGTAGAATCAAATTTAGCTCCTCAACCATATGTTGTTGACCGGAGGGGGGGGGGGGGGGGGGGAGGGAGCCGGGTCGTCAGAGAATCTAATTTTATTTAGTGTAAATTTGTTTTGCTCAGAGGGGGAGGGGCATGGCTCCCGTGCCCCCCCCCCCCCCCCTAGCTACGTCCCTGCGTCGAGCCGGGTCCGTCGGTCGCCGCCGCAACCGACGACCTTGACGGCGGCGACGCAGGGGAAAGCCTTTGCCGAGACGGATGGGTGGAAGGAAGGTGAAATGGAGGAGAAAATATATTCAGATAGTGGAAGGCAATCAATATAGGCGCAGAATTCGACGTTTAATACAATTTGCTTTCCTTGCCGCAGAGCAGGACATAATTCCAGGAAACTGCGTTTTTTTTAGTACAATAGGTCCTCGAATCGCCAAACAGGAACCAAACATGTTCTGCTGCATCTTCTCTACCTGTTGCCATTTTTATGTTAATTTTTCTGAAGGTGAAATGAAGTAGCCCAAATTCGATGAGAAAATTAATGTAGGGATGGGTTGATTTCCTTCAGACAACTTTGCCACCTGAACCTAAAAATCCTGGCGATTCCCATGATCCAATTACTCAGTTCCACTATTCACGAAACCTTCACCTATACATTTGCCTTTTTCGTTTCCTCAGATGCTGGCGAGACACCAGTCATCACGCATGGAGGAGCATCCAAGTACTGGAGATGCTCCTGTGCCTGCCGAGTCGGCGCAGCAGCCTTTCCCAACTGGGCGTAACAAAGTAGCCCCTGAACATTTGCCTGCAGACGTGCACCCGACATGTGATGATGTTGATATGACCGACAGTGGACCGGCGATTAGCACTGAGACGGTTCGCAACGATAACGGGGGTCTCTGGGGTCTCTCACAATGCTGCAGGCGGTTGAGCACTCTGATTGCCTGATCTACGCTGCACGAGGTAGGCAAGTCCCAAATTACCGGGGCCATTCAATTCGAAGAAGTATATATCACTGCAAAAGCAGCTAAAGAAACAAAAGGCAAACATATAAAAATGCGTTCCTTTTTGCTAGTCTTTGGCTACTTCTTCTTAATTTATTAGTGTTTATCCTGATAGCGTTATGACGTGAATACCAACACATCAGAGTGTCATGTAAAATGTTGAATCGTTTTGGGTTTCCTAGAAGTAATATTGTCAGTGCTTGTCCAAGGACCATTCAAACTGGTCTTCGTCTTAATTTTTTTTTTGTTGATACAAAACTTATTTTCTGACATAAGCTTTTGCACTGCCAATATTTAGAGGTCAGTTTAGGAAATATATCAAACACTTTCACCTGTTTCAAAGACACCCGCTTTCAGTGGGATTATCAATTATTTTTCTTGGAGAGTTATGGAATCCGGATGCAGAACACACCATTTAGGAAGTTGCATTTTATACTTACTCAACTGCTATCATTCTAGTGTCTAAGTACAAGTCAAAGCACATTTTGTAATAGTGGTTCTGTTCCCACAGCGGTACAAACGCTTAAGGAGCAAAAGATCCTGCCAAAGGAGCTTGGTGTCGGCCTCCCACAAATCAGAGCGGCTCACAGATTCATGCGAGAGCTACCGAACGAGCTGACAGACCCCGAGCTCTACGTGAGGCTGCAAAAACAGGCCCAGAGTGAGGCGATCCTGCAGCCAGATCCGCAGCCATGGTGGCACGGATTTGGATGCTGGCAGCTCCCGAGAGTGTTGTGGAGAGCATGTGCAGTGTGGTGAAGGACATCTTCGGCGAGAACCGCCAACTGTCGCACGCAAGTGCAGCGAAAGAGCTTTGTGTGCGCTGGAATGGACCGGAGCCTGTCTGCGCTGACAAACTATTAGAGCACGTGCGGCAGCGGTGTCAGAAGGACAATTTTTTGACCGTAGGTCACAGGGACATCGGAAAAGTTATGAAAAGGCATCTTTGTAGAAGGTGTCACCGCGCCCCTGTATATATGTGATATGAATCTGTGATATGAAGTGTATAGTGATGTACGGATGCAGTGCCAACAGTAGGTACCCAATGGGAATTAGTATAATGTCATTCGATGAACGGTTTGTGGTGTGCACTTTATTTGGTGTGCCAGTGTGCCACATCCAGTGTTTAGAACTTGAATTCTGCTCCCGTGTGCTATTTATTTTGTCTTGTTGAGTACTTGTCTTGTTTAAGATTCGTCTTGCATGATTTATTTGTGCAAATCAGCTTTTTGTTTGCGCGTATATATTGGACACGTCACCTGGATGGATGTTGGAAGGAAAAATATAGTCGTCTGTTCTATTGCAAATGGTGAACCTGTTTTTACATTAAATCAACAAGTGTTTTATCCCATGAGGGTACGATACCTTGGTGTCGAGGTCGGTAGATTGGTACTTAGGTATAGCGATACGCCTGGTCTAGCCGCAAAAGAAGAACCGGTTAAATAACGTTGCCACTCCTGTTGAACTGCTCGCCAGTTTTGTGTAGCGAATTTTCGCATTAGCAGATATAAACATTTGCAATCGACAAATGGAAATGTGTAGAAATGTAGCTTCGATGAGAATGAGAATGTTCGATAAAAGGTGTAGCAAAATTGGGCTCCGTCAAATTCGGTTGGTAGCAAATTTTAACTTTTTTTTACCCCTGAGTTTGATCTTAGACGATTCGATATGCAATCAAATATTTCACTGATGTGGGACTCTTTACGCCTTGAATAGTTCTTAGAATAGTTCTAAGCACTCGGTTATTTTCAATTTGTGCACTCAATATTTTGATATTTGATATTCTACGTTTGATATTTTGCATCAAATTATTGTTCATGGACTCGTTTTACTCTTATATGTTAGACCTATAGCAAAATCAGTGAGGATAAAATGTCAGCACTTCCCATAGCATTTCCTCCGAGGTCCGGCCAATCCTTTAACTAAATGAAGGCATCTGTGGTTTAAATGAAACGCTGCATGCATGCTATTTTCACATGACTGCAGAAGTTCCCAAAATGTTGTGATAACTTATCTGTGAGTCTCTCTTCAACTGATGACGGCATCGTTCAGTTTCAGATCTCACTGAAAAAAATATCCTAACTCAGGATCAGAAGGCCGAAGTTCAGAAGGCGAAGTTCAGACCATTGAAGCTTAAAGGGCCGACACCTCCTGAAGGTCATTCTGGAACTAAGTCGTTTGACCTGTCGTCTCTCCTCTTGAGATCGCCAATCAACTCTGTCTCGTCAGGCCCGTCGGGCATTTGTGAGGCAAACAGGACGTAAAATCAGTCGTGGCAACCACTGCACTGGTGACTGAGCACGTTACGAATGCATCCGACATTGCGCTGCAAGTCCATAGGCAAGGAATAGATGCTCAAACCAGTAGCGTACCCAGGATTCACTCCAGGAGAGGGCATTTTTTTATCAGGGAGCATAAAGTACCCCCACCAAAAAAAAAACTCACCGGATTTGGCCCACTATATTTTACAAAGACATATTTTCACATTTTTCTCTTTAAAACAAAATAAAAAATCATTCATTTTTTCGACCAAAGGGGGCACGTACCGATCTTCAGGGGGGGGGGGGGGATTGCCCCGTTTGCCCCCGCCCCCTTGTGTACGCCTATGGCTCAGACTACCATAATCATTTGGTAGTCTGATCATAATCATTAGGACCTGGCCGTCGGGCGGTGGGCTGGACTGTCGGGCGGTGGGCTGGACTGTCGTGCGGTGGGCTGGACTGTCGTGCGGTGGACTGGGCTGTCGGGCGGTGGGCTGGACTGTCAGGCGGTGGGCTGGACTGTCGGGCGGTGGGCTAGACTGTCGGGCGGTAGACTGGACTGTCGGGCGGTGGGCTGGACTGTCGGGCGGTGGGCTGGACTGTCGGGCGGTGGGCTGGACTGTCGGGCGGTGGACTGGACTGTCGGGCGGTAGACTGGACTGTCGGGCGGTGGGCTGGACTGTCGGGCGGTGGGCTGGACTGTCGGGCGGTAGACTGGACTGTCGGGCGGTGGGCTGGACTGTCGGGCGGTGGGCTGGACTGTCCGGGCGGTGGGCTCGACTGTCGTGCGGTGGGCTGGACTGTCGGGCGGTAGACTGGACTGTCGGGCGGTGGGCTGGACTGTCGGGCGGTGGGCTCGACTGTCGGGCGGTAGACTGGACTGTCGGGCGGTGGGCTGGACTGTCGGGCGGTGGGCTGGACTGTCGGGCGGTGGGCTAGACTGTCGGGCGGTAGACTGGACAGTCGGGCGGTGGGCTGGACTGTCGGGCGGTGGGCTGGACTGTCGGGCGGTGGGCTGGACTGTCGGGCGGTGGGCTGGACTGTCGGGCGGTGGACTGGACTGTCGGACGGTGGACTGGACTGTCGGACCAGTGCGGGCGGTGATGCTCAGACTACCTAAGACCGGTGATGCTCAGGTGTTTAAACAGTTAAAACAGTTAAACAGACGGTGAGTGTTTAAACAGTTCCATTGTTTGTTTGTCTGTTTGCTTGCTTGCCTGATTGCTTGCTTGTTTTGACGAATGTTTATTGTGTAGGAAGGTAAATGAAGATGCTCTGAAGTCTGTTTAACCCTATTAGTGGCAGGCTCCTGGCTACCTCTATTACTGGCAGGGGGGGGGGGGGGGTCCGCCCCCCCCCATCCCCGGAGATCTCGAGATCTACTCGTCCAATTTAAAAAAACGGTATTTGATTCCCCTCAACATGATCTACATTAAAAAAACGAAATTTTTGATAGGGGGGCAACAGGGGGTAAAAACGACAAATATTAGACGTGTTTGTGATCCAACACAGCTGTCATGTTTATCAACCGATTTCAACGCAACTAATGGAAATCGATAGCAATTGAATTGGGGATTTATACATGATGGTGACTTCTTTAAAATTCCAAAATCATATGCGTTTTCAGGTCACTACATTTTGGGGTAAAATAAATGCCTTATAAAACCGTCTTTTTTCTTTTCTTTTCGATAAATGAAATGGTGCGCTATTGTGACATCGGACACAACAGTTATACAGCATATTTGCCTCCATAGGCGGTGTCAGGTTAGCGAAAAAGGGAGGAAAAATATATGAAAAATAACTTCCTGTGAACCTCCACTTTTCAAGTCCCTGAAACCGCCTCTGTCGTGCAATATTTAGTATAGTTCACTAAAACCAACTAATTTGCACTTGTTTCAATCACCGTAAACCTATGTAACTCCCTTATACTTAAGACAGGAAGAAGCCATGAACATCGCATCTCCGTATTATCGCTAAACGTCACAGACAAAACCTCCCAAAACTGGGCCCTGGAACTGCCTCTGTTCAGGTTAGGAACTCAACATTTTGACTCCACATGCGAAATTCAATTATAGGAAAAGTACTAAACTTTCATGGGTCTGCTTATAGCCGTTCGGGAGATATCTGCGAAAAACATGAGGGATGGGCAGAATCTGACCCCCCCCGCCACTAATAGGGTTAACCCGCGCCGTGCCGGGGGGGGGGGGGCGTTTAGACCCCCCCCCCCCTACGGTTTTTCGAGGAAAGCGAGAAAAAACAGCGGCGCGCAGAGCCGCCGTTTTTGGCACAGCTGTTCGGCCATCAATTGCGCACATTATGTAAGCAAATACCTCGGGTCATCTCAGGTCAGGTTACCAGACCAGGTCACGTGATCCCACCTCCAAAAATGTTTCCGGTCGCACCACAGCCACATTTTTTGGCCGATCGATTTCGTACTTACAGGATTTCATAAGAGCAATAGTACCTATAATATGTTTATCTTGGATTTTGTATATCGGTGACCTAAGGTCGGGTCAATTTCGTGACCTCCCATTATAAAGCTCAGGCTCCACTGTGCACTTTTGCGTGATGCGTTTTTTCGATTTTTCGTTTTATCGTGTCGCTTTAACATTTTTACACTTTCTACCTTTTGCACCTTCTAGCTTTTGCGCTTTATCGTTTCCTCAAGCATTAACACATGTTTCACGTGACACAATTCGTTAGGGAATTCCGAGACGGTTGGAACTGTGACAATCGGATTATCACAATATTTTTGGTTCGCCGCGATATTGTGATCCAAGATAAAGTAGGGGCGAGAAAAACGTCTGGTACCTGGACGACGCTACAATCGCCGGTCCAGTAGATGTCGTGGTAGTCGACCTCCGCTCACTCGCACCGGCACTCCCCAGGCTCGGCCTTCAGCTCAATCCTACTAAATGCGAGGTCTCTTTCCTGGACGCCGCCGCCGCCCCCCAGGCAACCCACGATGCTGTGGTAGAGGTCATCCGAAGTGCATTGCCAGAGATAGTCGAAACCCCTCTGAACAAACTCACGCTGCTGGGATCTCCTCTACGTGACGACAGCCTGGCCGCTGCCGTCGACAGTGCAGCTGACATTATCAGACGTCTCTGCAGCCGCCTCCTACAGCTGGACCGCCACACAGCGATCTTCTTTCTAGTCCACTACGTATCGGCGCCTCGCCTCCTTTACCTGTTGAGGTCAGCACCGCTCTACAAAGTGTCGGACACACTTAAAAAGATTGACGAGCTGGCGCGCGAGACTTTAGTGAAGGTTTCCAATGTCGCTGTCACGAATATGTAGGTATGCATCGTAAGCGAGTCAAAGCGACTCCACTGATGATTTGCAGTTTGCACGCTGGCTAAACCACGGGCTTCAATATGTTCCTTCACAAGCAACCTCTTGCCTCTCAGCAGCTCATTGAATGGATATTAGGGAAACACAGATCACTTTTAAATTCCCCAGCTTCCTCTCACTTGTGACTTGGACTCCTAGCATTCATGAAATCAAGTTGAAGCCGCTTGAAGCACACACAAGTTAAAACCGCTTGACACTGCCACAACGGAACCAACCGCCTGACACACGCAAAGATGGCCATCGGAATGTTTTGTTTACATTACGCAACGGCGAGTGAAGAAGCTCAGGCTTCAGCTTTCTTTTCAAACGCAAGGTGGCAGGGAGTAGTTTAAATACGGCAAATCGCGTCTTTGCAAATATTCGCTTGAAACACAGCCACAAATCACTTACACGGTGGCATGATGAGCACAACAAACTTCAAAAGTGCAAAAACTTTCAACTGATCAAACATTTTCTTGTTTTTATCTTCTCATTTTTCCGTTTTTGCGTGCTGATTAGACGTTTTCTGGTTACACTTTTGCACTTTTCCGTTTCGATTTTGAGGTTTACCGTACCGATTACGCACTTTCTCATTTATTCACTTTCTCATTTCGTTCAGTGGAGCCTGCACTGTATATTAACACGTAGTCAACATTTGTATGAACGTGAGAACACGCAAAGTCGACCTAATAAAACGTAAAAGGGAAGCGATAAATTGCAAAAGCCCGGCAGTAAGGCAATGGGGAAATAAGAAAATGCTTCCTATTCTGAGAATACGGATTATATTAGCCAAATTCCTTATAGATCATGTTATCATAGGCCATTATTGAAGCTCCAGGTGCAATTTGTGTTCGGTGGCCCCTACAGGGTCAAATGAGGTCACCCGAGGTCACCAACACCTTGTTGCAAATAACTCTCGACAAAATCCAGATAGAGAAGTGGAACTGGCACCAATGTGTTTGTCTCGTCGAAGCACGTCTCCCAGTGTGCAACATGACCTAATTGGGTCACTACTTGACCTTGACCTACGGTCAAATTTTTAAGTTAACCTAACCGGGTCATCATGCATATGATACGAAAACATTGACGAGACAAGCACGATGGCGTCAAAATTATTTCCGTATTAGGTTAGGTAAAAAGATATTTTTGAAAACTGTTTTGCTAAAAAAACTAGCCTTTTTGACATTTGATGAGCTCTGGAGCCTAAACTATTCACCTGAGCTCAAATCTGAACACAATTTGTCGATTGAATTTTTGAAGAGGTTTCCATTGTTTCGCTTTCGTTTGTTCCTAGCTATCATAGTTCCTGTGCTATCTGGGAATTTCTGGGGCAAAGTCCTAAAACTTGAAAATCTGACCCTTGATAACATCTGGTGACCTCTATATTGACCTGAGCAAAGAACAATGCTTAAATAGTTTCAAAATGCATTTTAGCGAGCTTTCGAAATGTGTTTTTTGTTTTTGTCTTCGTCCGATAGGAGCCGAGTTAGAACTTAGAGGGAGCGTCGAAACGCCCCCTCGGGCACGGCGGAGGTGGCGCCGAGCACCGGCACGGCGCGGGTTAAAGGGAATGTTTCACTTTTGTATTGATTTTGAACTGAGATAGCCATTATCTTTGGCTGTTATTTAAATGTCGAAAATGTTAAGGTTATTTTCCCCAAAACAGCCGTTTTTAAGCAATTTCATTTCCCATTTGCAAAATAAGGTCTAGACTAGTGCCGCCGCTGATTGGCTGACAGCTACTTTGTCAGCCAATCCCACTTTGTCAGCCAATCAGCTGCGGTCTATAGCTCAATAATGACGTCATCATCCCAAATTTAAAACATTAATTTGTATAAAGTTAACACGCGCCCTGGAGGGGGGGGGGGGCGAAATCCGCCCACCCCTCCGGTTTTTCGAGGATAGCGCAAAAACGGCGGCGCGCAGCGCCGCCGTTTACATATACATATACATATACATATACATTGGTTCACATTCCATAGCTCACAGCCATACATATGTGCACAGTATGATTTAAATAATTTTATAAGAATATCTCTACGAGCATAGCTTACCCTAGTGCAAAGCATGTTCACACCGTAATACAAAGTTCTCTTCGCTCTGCGCATATCTTGTCCATCACTCATGTCACTGGTAATTAAATGTCCAAGGTATTTAAATTGGCTAACCCATTTCAGTCCATGTCCATTCAGGTTGATGTTTGGTGATTGAGAGGTACTTAGATGAGTAGCTTTGTATGGTTTTCTAGGATTAAATAGCATACAAACAGTTTTCTGTACATTAAACTTAATACCTCTGGCTGTCGCAAAAGACTCATATCTATTAACTAGATCTTGCAGATCTCTTCTGGTGGGAGATAAAAGCACAATGTCATCTGCATACGCCATAACATTCACTGCACAATTGCCAACATGACAACCGATTCGAAGCATTCGCAGTTCACATAGAAGTTCATCGATATACACATTAAATAACAAAGGCGAGAGGTTACCGCTCTGCCGCACACCGTTCTGGATAGGGAAAGGATCAGACTCACTATGTGACCATTTCACACTTACGCGTTGATACCTATACCAGTACAGAAAAAGCTTCAGATATGCAGAGGGAACGCCTTTCTGTGCAAGAATTTGGAACAGCTTGGCATGACAGACTCTGTCAAATGCCTTGCTGGCATCAAGAAAACACGCATACACTGGACTGCCACGCTCAGTATAGTAGTTGATCGATTCTTTGAATATGTAAGTGGCGTAAGTGGTAAAATGATCAGTTTTGAAACCAAACTGAGCGTCACTTGTACATAAAAAAGGGCCCAACTTTCCATGAGAAAAGGGCCCAACTTTCCATGCTCGAGCACTTTTGAAAGGGCAGTAGATAATGCGATAGCCCTATAGTTTGACTTATCATCTAAAACGCCACTTTTATCCTTAACCAAAGGCACAAGAACCGAGTAAATTAGACTATCAGGCAGGATAGAATGGTTTACCATACTGTTTAGCAGGACAGCCATGACAGCAGAGACATCCGGGTGCAAGTGCAACAGGTGGTCTGTCGTCATGTGATCCCAACCAGGGGACTTTCCACTTTTCAGTTTGAATATAGCATTTTGGACATCCCCGGGAGGTGTAACAGAAGATATATTGGAACTAAGTTGGCTCAGAACTCTCAAATCACTGATACAACTGAGATCGTTAAAATTGTTGTGAAATGGGTTCTCCACATATTATAAATGTTATCGCATCCTGTAACATTACCAAAGCTAGGAGGTAATGGAACACCTCCACCCAGTTGCCGCTTTATCAGTGACCAGAAGCGCTCCGGGTGCTGGCCAGAGAGAGCCTCAGCTAATGTGTTAGCTTTCATCTGATCTTGTCCCCTTTTACACCTCCTTAAGGCATATTTAAATGACAATCTGCTCTGTCTCATCTGGGCGGCAACATAACCCTCTTTGGGTGAGCCACAAGACCTCCAGTGAAGAAACGCTTCACGAGCCAACTCATGCCTTAGGTTAACGGCCTGGGCCCTGTTTCACCAAGTGAATATATTCCTTTTCGGTGCCGTACATATTCACTTTTGTCATACTATGACATATTCTGTTTCACCAAATGCCGTACTGGAATACTTATGCCATCCAAAGTATGACAGCCAAAGTACGGCATTTTTGGAATACATTCCATTTCGACCGGCCGATCTACTTCTTTAGCCAGCTGATTGCCGTGTTTGCTTACATTCAAAGTATGCCAGTTTGAGTGGCATACTTTGGATCCTCAGCACCAAGCTCAGTGCGGGTTATATTCCTATTGAATCAACGGATATATTGGGCAGCGAATTTTAGTGGCATATTTATTGTTGTGTCGTTCGTTTTTTTTTTTGCATTTTCAACTGTTCCTGTTGGTGTTTTTGCTGGCATCTGTTTTGAGCATCGTTGTTCTGGAGAATGGAAGGTGAAGTTGAAGCTGGTGAGGCCATGTTGGGCCTATTAGTAGAAAACGCGTTTTCAACCACGTTCAAAAGGTGATGCAGATTTGTTTGCGGATAACTATTTAGGTGAGATATACTTACTAAGAAATTGCATAGAAAGGACGGTATTTCGTATGTTGGTCGTAATAAAAGCTTGTCTTTTACTGTATGTATACCGCATATCTTTTACCGCATATCTAAAAAAGCGGAGCGGACGAGACTCGAACCCTCGACCACCGGAACTAAGTCCCAGCGCTCTATCACTTACGCTATCACGCTATCACAGACACGCCTGCTTATTTAATAAATAATCCAAATCAACCTGATGAGCCTACATTTCCATTGCAGCAGAATCATCAAATGAAAACAATGTAACTACCTAGCTCTCAATTATTCCAATATAATGTTGGAAACGAAATATTGCGGAGAATAGTGTGCGTCTGCCACAAAACTCACAAGAAAATTGTATCTTAATTGATGTGCTAATCGCGACGGGCTGCGGTCACCAACACATATTTGTCAGAGCATGATGCACACGGAAGATATCTTCAAATAATATTTATTTTCAAGTTACAAAAACGCTCAGCATCTCGCTCGAATATGATTTTTGTTTCGATCTGCTATCCTCTGTTAAACTGCTGTCGCAGTCATAGTAAAGATAAAACACACGCATATCTCCACACTACACAGCTTGTTACCCTATTGAATCAACACCACCACGCTGTTTCCCGACACCACCACGCTGTTTCTTCAGCAAATGTTTTCCGCAGTTTATCTTCATAGCTTTTTGTTTTCATACTTCGGACCAAGCCCGTACTTCGGACTGATGGCAAGTCGGTCCGCGTTCGTGTCGCACAATGGCGAACGTGAACTTCTCCACTTGCAAAGTCACCGGCGATTGACTCTTGCTCTGGCGCTGAAAGCATTCTCTTATCAATTACCTTAGCGAATAAAACAATCTAAATTTTAACGTCAATCATAAAAACCAACAGGAAACCACTTAAGTTTCATAGGTAGTAACTAACAGCCATGAAACCAAACCAGGCACGGTAAAGCCGGCGACGAGATTGTTTGTTTACATTGTCGGCCTTGGAATGCGCCGCGTAAATCATTCCAAGAAAATATAAATATAAGTACAAATCCTTTCAAAACCATGTAATTATATATAAATGAAAATATAAATCAATATCAAAATATTAATATATATCAAAAATATAGATAAGCATATATTTTCCGTTATTTACGTCTGCAGACGGAAAATATAGTGCCGCCCGCTAGCCAATCAGCGCGCGGCTCTGAGTGCATGCGCGAATATTTCTCTTCGAATATATTCCCTACGGCAAGTAATATATTACCGTGGTGAAACAGAATAGTATTACTGTCATACTTTGGATGCCGTACTTTTCGGAAGTACGGCATGAATATATTCACTTGGTGAAACAGGGCCCTGGTTCCACCCAGAAACTGCATTTGGGTGCCTTGACTGACCGCTATTCTTCGGAATACAGAACATAGCACTTGAATTTACCGATTCAGTTAATGTATTGCACAGAGTAGAAAACTTCTCTGCATGTGAGCCCTGTTCACATTTGGGAACACATCCATTTTGGAGCTCACTAATAATGATGTTCTGCAATGGTTCTAACCGAGCAAATATGAATTGATTATATGCCATTATATGTTGTGCGCTAGCAGTCTTCCAGCACGGTTTGGGACGCTTGGGTAAGACTGGCTCAGGTAAAGCGAACTCGGAGGGCTGCAACATAAATTTGATAACAAGTGGCATATGATCAGGTACGCTGATATTGTAGTTGACAGCTATGTCCCCAACCATGACGTGCAAATTATAGCTGCACAAACAGTGATCTAGCCAGGAAGAAGAACCGTGTGCAGCACTGACAAATGTATGTGTGTTACTCAAAGGACCTAAAACTTGCATGTCAGATATAACCAGAGCATTCTCAGAACAGAACTCAATAAGCTCAGAAAAAAATGCTGAACCATAGCTATTTGCATTGAAGTCACCAATCAT